>CM052221.1:23239030-23403349 GCA_028454225.1 Lasioglossum leucozonium | reverse complement strand
CAGAAAAATACATTGGGTGATTGGTCTACTCTTATACCTCGTCTGTGGTTGTGTCATTCGAATAATTCGGTGTTTTCGTACGCCCCCTAGGATATATTATGGCCAGAGTAAGAAACAGAAGGCCACCGACAGCATCTCGTCGGTACAGAAGGCCACTGAGGAGATTTTCGGTCCGTGAGAGAAGGCGAATCATCACAGACGAGGTATACCTCGTCTGTGCTTATACCTCGTCTGTGGTTCTACTACCTACTTTCACTAAAAAATTAAATGACCAGATGGCAGCACTCGTGTGCTGCCAACATTTATCATTTGTCAGCGTAGAAGGCGTAAGAAACCCAGTTGTTATTGTGCGAGACACGAAACCCAACGAAACCCCATATGGTGATTGGTCTACTCTTATACCTCATCTGTGCTACCATTTGTCTATGTCGCTGAATAACACAGGGGCTGGCAGTCTCGTCGGTGCATGGCGATTGGTCTACCACAGATTTTACTGTTTCGCCATAGATGGCGCGATATGTTCCTTTTACTATTTTTAGATTAATGATTTTAATACTATCCTACCATTAGAAAAATCTTCCCACACTTTAAAAAATGTGCCTTAATTGTCTATAACGTTTCGACACTTTATTCTCTCTTTTACGTTCGTGATGTACGAAGAATCGAATTCTCAACCATACTGTTATCATCATTTTCATAATATGTTTGAAGTATTCAGAATAGTGTATTTTCGTTCTAGGGAAGTATGTAATTGACAATACCGGTTACTTTCAAGCTTTGTCTTCAACATATTTTCTTTCATTTCCCTAGGGAAATCTTCGAAAAACACTCTTAAATTCCTATTCATTAACACCTCGACTCTTCCATTTCTCATTCGCTGAACGCGAATCCAACGTATTAGGGAACAGGACTAAGAAATAAATCGGACCGCGTTGATTTCATTGTCAATTTTATTGAAACACTCTTTAGGGTACACAAGCTATCCTAGATAAGCATTAAGAGAAGTATAAAAAAAAACATTGAACAACTGCGTACGGAATCACAAAAATGGACGCGTATGTCCTCCATACGATCGCAATAAACGTATCAACGTGCGCACTCGAAGGCACAACGATCCTCGACCCTTACGCATCGAGCGTTTCGCCAGAAGGGGTTGGTCTCCCGGAATCGTAAATGGTGAAAGAAGCAAAACGCGACGGCGGTGGAGGATGATGCATTTCCAAATGCCCGGTTCGAACAACTTAACATTTAAAACGCAGGGTGGGAGAAGAAGGGCTGGAGAAGCGTACAGGAATACGGGGAGGTTACAGGATCGTTCGAATAGAACAAACACACACTGGCAGAGCGTTCGGGTCCGTTTTCCCCTGGCGAAACGGCTCGTCCTCGACACTGGCGAATTAATTAGCGATTATAGCGCGCAGAGTTTCCGTCGTAAAGGGGACCGAGTGTCTTCTTCGCCACCCACATCACCTCCTCTTGTCATCATTGATTACGCAAAATAGAATGTTTATCATGAGAATCAAAAAGAAAAGAAAATGGAAATCTACACCTTCGATAACGTTACAACCTAGAAACTTATTATACAGAACTGTAAGAGCTAGTACGTCATATGGATTAAAAAATCGCGGAACCCTCTTCCACTTATGATTCCGGTTCGCTGCATGTCGGTGGAGACACGATCATCCATGATCTCGGACAGTTTTTGTAAAAGTATAAATGCACGGAGCCGTTCTCGTTTTATTTTTTTTCTTTCGTCTTCGCTCGCTCGAATTCGATCCGAACGCTGCGCGACACACAGAGATGGATGGAGAACGATGGACGAGAGTTTGAGTAGGGGTTCAAGATATTGTGGTAATTCTAACTTAGCCTATCGTACGCTTAACATATTAGCTTAAATAATAATCACAAAAGTGAGACCAAGGTCCAGAGCGTGTCGTCTGGCCAGGACCATTAACCGACAGGCGGTCTCGATACCTGACTTCCGATTAACAGTTCGTTGCGCAGTTCCTTCGCGCAATCTCGGCTATCAGAGGACGTCGTCGACGTTGCCATTCAATGAACTTGTAATAAAATTAGGCCAGTTCGCGGTGGACGATCTCTTTACGCCTGATAGTCGTTAAGCGATCATTCGAAATCGTTGAAATCGTAATCAGTAACGATATTGCCGCTCCAAAAGTTCTTCTCGCAATCCGCCTGAGGTTGCTGAACATCATTCCGTGATTATATCTTTGTTAATGTTTTATTATTTCTTAATGATTCTCGGTATATCGATTTCTTATTTATTTCTTTCAAGTGTAAACAAAATTTTATCGTTATCTCTTAAACCTATTAAACTAAATTCAGGTATACGATAATTATATAAATTTTCATTTTTTTTTTTCTATGAAATTATTAACGACAAATACCTTGTAATCGTACTAACTGCTTGTAGGAGCGTATGGCAAAGAACTTTTGAAACAATCCAATATTTATTCAGTTGCCGCACGATTCTTGTGTCATTTTACAGTACCGCTTTTTCTTTCCTAAACGCATTTCGAATTTTTCGATTTGATTCAAGGTTTGAAACGAAGCGTTTGATTGAGAAACGGAAAGGAGAATTCTCAAGAAATGATCTTTTTCCCAGAGTTAAAAGAATTCCATTTGAATTCTAATTTTCTACTAGTCAGCTCAACGAAACGATCAACGTTAATCTCAAACAAATAGGTTAAAAAAAAATTGATATGTAAGGATGTAAGTGAATCTAGCCATAGGTACCATGAAATCGTCAAAACCATTCTTGCAAAGGTTAAAAGCTTGAATACCTCACGTATGATAAGATAAAAGCATGTATCAAACATGGTAGATCCTATCAATTCGGCAAAATTGAAAGCTAAATTGAAGAATTCAACTCGCATTTGGAATCGAAAAAGTGACGCGATAGAATGCTGTAAGGCGCATAGCTCGCGAAAGATTTCTATTCAAAAGGAAATGATGTTTAAAACAGAAACAGCGGTACGAATTGATCGGCCCACTAATTAAACCGAAGCTGTAGCAATTCATTCGATTTTTCACGAGCTTTTCAGCAACGAGAGAAGAGTAAACTGTTGAAATTCTTGTCTGAATGACGCACCGAAGTAGTCGACGATCGTCCATAAAATCATTCGCCGTCGGAATCATCAAAGTAAACGAAAGAAATGGAGAGAGAGAGAGAGAGAGAGAGAGAGAGAAAGAGAGAGAGAGTGAGAGTGAGAGAGAATGAAACAGAGGCCTAAACGTTAAACACGATACAAGACGCTCCGCTAATGGGATATGATGCAACTTACGCTATTTAGTTAGCCTTAAACGTAAACAGTAAAGTGTAAAAGTATGACTTAAGTACAACCACAAAAAAGTTGGTCATTATTATGGCATTCGTATCCTTAACTTACGCTCCCTAGTAGATTAAACTAACGGCGCGTATCCAACGCGATGCGGCGCTCTTCCAAGATAGCCGGACGATGCACCGAGAATCGACGGTTTTCGCGTCGCAATCTCTTCTATCCTCTTCCCTCCACCCCCCCCCCTCCCCCGTGATCTATGAAGTCCTCTCCGCGATCGCGTGCGATCTCCCCGATCGAATAGATCCTTCGAATCTCCCCGTTACATCGCCTACTCTAATCGTTTTTTTTCTCTCTCGAGCGATTCGCTGCCTCGCTGTTTCGTATCCTAGCGCGATTTAACATCGATGTTCGGGCGCGCGCTGCAGCCTCGATTCGAGGAATTCGTCGTTCGCAGCATCGCGCGAAAAATAACGAACGTCAGCTTGTCCCGAACGATTGACGAGCGATTGTTCGTTAACACTTCATTATTTTCACTTTCGCTTTCGTAACCGCGCTGTTTGCTTGCTTAAAGAAAAAAGAAAAGGAAAAAATAAACAAAACGCTGGATTCGCTGTGTAATAATAATAATAATAATAAACGAACGAACATTCGGGACAATCTAACGTATCACCGTGATTATACCAGCTACGAAAACTGTGCGGCACCCTTTCAAGATGGCGGAAAGAACGCCGCTGTCGCCGCCACCTTGAAGAAGGAGATTCCGTTCTCGGATTCTGTATAATTGCTGCGAACAGTTTCGAAACATTCGAGATGTTTAATATCGTTAATCGCTATAGTCAGCAGATTTATTTCCTCGATGTCTCGAGCTCTACATATACGCACGAAAGTAGAGCATCCCGCAGCTGCATTCCCGAATGATTCCGCTCTCGGAATCTCGCTTTCAATACGCGAATTTTTTTTTCGAAATGTCTGTGGGTCAGCTTTAATCTATGCGAACGTGCGTTTCTCCCAGAGTTCGCTGGCCAACGATCGCAGATAGCTGGTGTCGGTCTGTCCTGATTCCTCGTCTCTTGGTTCTCGTGGTTCGTTGAAAATGTCCCGCGTGAAATGCGCGACCCTCCAGGTTCGAATGGCGGTTTATCAATTAAAAGGGACGATCTGGTGGGATCTAAGGCGGACCCCATTCGTCGTCGCTTGAGCTCTGGCTATCGTGTTTTTGATTAGTCGAAGACATCGGAGATCCATGGCGCCCCATCCGGACCGCTCTTTGCCTTCTTCAGCCCTTCGTCGGTTCGAATCTGTAAATAATAAGACAATCGATTAATCCTCCTGTCGTACAACTCCGTACAATTACGCTCCTCGTGATCAACGCTGAACCCGTCAACCACTAAAATCCTTCGTGACTTCTAAAAATCACGAAATTTAATTTATCTAGATAATCCGCAACTTTTCATTTATAATAGATGCTCGAATGAATTATCAAACGACACTGAACACCATCTAATTTTAACTGTACTTGTGGTTTAAGGGTCTGTTCTGATCTCACACAACCCTAGATCCACTGTATACGTACACGAGGTTGCAAGGATCCACGAGGCCTCGAATAATTTAAAATGCAAAGTTGAGACTTCTTAGTAGTCATATTAGAACAACGTAATCTTCTGTTTGTTGATATTTTATTAACCATGTCATTGGCTTTCTTGAAAACTACTCCAAATTCCCATCGAACACATCAAAAAGTAATGAACTTTTGGGACAACCGAATATTTTGTTCCAAATTAAGATCATCGAAACGTGAAACGAAGTTTTCAGAATGAACGTGCATGGAACTTTCGAAAAAGTGAACGTCATCAATCTCTTCTATCCTTCATTTTGTCAATCGATGCGGCAAATAAATTGAGTAGCGACTGATACCGAACACTGATAGCATAATCATAGGTCAATCGAGTAATTGAAACGCAGGTTCGCGATTAGGTTACTCTCTTTTAAGATCGGATCGTTCCACTTATTCAGACGAAGAATTCGGAGCACGCGAGTTCAATCTCGATTACGTATGCTTGTTTTAAAATTGTAGGGTAATGACGATACATGTTAAGCGTACTTCGGACAAACTCTTACACAACGTGCCTCCACGACCAGTTCACCGGGTTACTAGGCGGCGAGAACTATGTCAAACCCCGCACACACGTTCCGTTATTCAGATAAAGCGATTCGACAATTTCGTTTCAATTAGACCTATCTCTGTTTTCAGTCACGAAATCCAGGAATACCGGTCGGCAACGGTACCAAAATCACAGCGGCGCTCCTCGAGTTTGAGGACTGGTTCCTCTTTCGGCGTTGTACGTGTATGTGGCACACGTAAGCCATAAAGCAATAAAACAGACCTAACTGTATACACCGTCGGTCTAATCCTGGAAAAACTCTGGAGAATAAAGAGCCATGACACGAAGATTTTAATGATATATCAAAATCGAGTGGCCTAGTTCACAAGGTACACCTATCGCTGCTATTCAATCCTTTATCTTCCTATTATTATTTATTTATTGCTTTGAACCATATAAGTTTTGTATAAAGGGTGTCCGAAAATGAACTGACGTTTCAATTTATTAATAAAACGTATTATATATTTGAAAAGTACCAATGTTTTTATTTTAATATACTGCAAAAACATGGCGGTTCAGCGTGGCACAGAATATCCGATAAATGGCCGCCCCGTTCGTGTTTGCAAAGGGTCGTTCTTTTCACGAAATGTTTAATAACATTTTGGCATAATTGAGGAATTATTGGCATACGCTTTCTCTTTCAGAAAACCCCAAAGAAAGAGACCATGAAAAGCCTCACGCCAGTTGTCAAAGATTAGCACTGTATGTTCGCCGCAAAAAAAGAAATAGCGCGCAATTTAAAATGTCAGGTCATTTTGAAAAATTGAGGGTACCTCGGGAGCGTCCAAAAGAAACATAATCAAGAATAATACAGCCTGGTTCGCGATATTTACAATTTCTGTACAGCTAGTCATCCACTTCCAAACATGAACGAAAAGAATAGGGTTTGTATTCTTTTTAAACAAAAGTCTGACGGCTCTTGGGCAGAAAATGGATGAGTTAAAAAGATGCGAATTTTTTTTATCGTGACACCGTGAACCCGGTTCGATCGCGGAACGGTGACCGGCCCGAAAGAAGCCGGAACGTCTTCATCGTGAATATTATTGTCGTAATTTATAGTGTGGGCAATTAAAATGCCCTCGTTTATTGCCGCCGGTACGCAATACCGACGGCGTAATAGCGCGTTTCTAATAACGACGAACGCGATGCACACCGGCCGTGCCGGGCCGGGTCGGGTCGGTCCGACAAGCCGCATCCTCCCGACCGAGAAAACTCGACTGCTTCTACCCGGCGCGGCGCATGCATAATTTTCTGTTTGATGCTGCTGCTAGCCTGCCAACATCCGCCGCACTCGTAATGCCCAAGGGTTGCCGGATAGAGGGCAGAAACGTGGCAGCCTCTTAACCTCTTGGCTCTGTGGCTCGATTTTTCACCGCGTACGTCAAGGCAGGCTCGGAATGAAGATATCGAACGCAATCTACTCTCAGATTGTAAACTCGTCCTGTTTTCTCATTTTCCGATCATTATCTTTTGTGACGAAGCTTTCCAGAAATCTTTTATTGCGTTTCTTTAAAGTTTTCATTCTCAATCCCCTCTTCCCCCAGTGGTGGGGATTAAATTCTCACAATTACGGTGGAGGTGTTTTTTCACAGTTACGGAGGGAACGCTGTAACGCGGAGGAAAACTTGCACGAGAGTTACGCAAACACGAATATTGTTGTTACGCCTTTCTTTGTAGATGGAATAAAGTTCGATTTGTTTGTAATCAATGTTTCAGCATTAATGTGAAATTGCGCGTCTTCGAAGTTTGAAACGTACGAGAAAAAACTGTAAGCAGGCCATGGGCCGAGTTCGGCGAAGACGCCTTGTTTACGTTTTTTTCCGCGAGAACGAATCCGGCGTTTGAGCCTGTGTGTGTGTATGTGTGTTGTGTGTGCGGCCGCAGGTGGTCGGTCGAAGTCGGTCGTCTTCGCGGTCTGTCGGTCGGTCGTAGCCGGTCGTAGCCGGTAGTTGCGTGTGGTCTGTCGTTGGCCGAAATAGACAACAGTTTTATGCGTTTTTGAATAAAGAGTTTTATGTTCAATTTCTCTACGAATTCCTTCCAGTGTTTTATTTACGTAATCCAGTTATTTATTGGTTCTCATTGAACAATTAAAGTCCACCTAGCCATAGAAAAAATCTATTTTTTCTTTTCTCTTCCACGTTATTTTTGGGGGATAAAGACGATCACTGCGACCGTAAAGAAAATGGTACGGCAAGGGGTTAATTTTATATAACTTCTGCGAATCCTGAGTTACTTACACGAATTAATATAGGAGGGTTCACCGTGTTCACTTTTTCCCAGGACTGTAAAGTGTGCTCCACAGTTCGCCGTTTTCGGACTAGGGAGTTCTAGGATTCTCGCGGAGGCTCGCGTTACGCGGCATTGTTTCCCACGAGCGGAATGTGGGCATCGGTATCGGGGAAGGCCGTCCGACGTTCTGCATCGGCAATTTGCATGACCGATGATCGAGCGCTGGCGCGGGCTGCGGCGCGGTGACTAGGTGCATCATCATTACGCACTGGCCAGATACGATCAAACTGTCCGTAATGATAGTCGCGCGACCCGGCGCGGCGTACGCACGCGGAGCCAGGGTCGCGTTTATTAAATTACGTCAAATTATTGGTGCGCTCCGAGGGCCGATTACCGAGGCAACCCTAGGAGCGAAGGCTCGCGTGTTCGTCCCGTCGGCGAGGTCCCCCTGCCGATCATTTTCCTTTTCCTCGATTGCGGATCTTCTGGCACTAGTAGCGATCCAGACGCTGGAATGATCCGTCATTTCGTTATGTTCGCACAGATTTCGTCCAGCAGGCGATCTAGGACGCGGGCCTGGGCAAGTTGCGGCTCGCGAGCCACAGACCACTCCTCGCCACCAAACTCCGGTGGAGTGTAACAGGAGGCTGGGGAGACTGGGAGGGCCGCGTCCTCGCAGACACGCGAGGCAAAGCACTGGAGAGGTCAACGACGCTGACGGCGCGAATCCATCGGCATTTTTTGGGGTTGTACTCGGAGACATGATTTGGTTGGGAAGTGGACTGGCTGGGAATTAATCGACTCTTTTTTTCTTTTTGGTGCTGTGAGAACATTTTTTGAGAGTGGTACTATTTCGATTTCCATAATGTTTATTTGTTATTTAAAAACAGTGTAGGATCCCAATAATTGGGTAGACGACTGTAAACGGGACTGTAGCGGCTGCCTCCTACACCCGCCAACAGAAGGACAAACGGTCACCCTTTCCCGCTAGTACCTGATCTGTTACCAATTTCTATATACCGTCCTCAACCACCTTCCGTTATCCCAGCGTCTAAGGCAGGGCCTACTAGATAGCCTTGCCGGTTCCTTTCCTTTTCCTCCTCCTCTCTCTCACACCCTCCAGCTGCCAAAGGACTTTTAGCCCTAGACCAAGCCTGGGCAACTTGCAGCTCGGGAGCCGCAGACGACGCATCTCCCCGCTCCTTTGTCCTCCCCTCCAAAAATCTGTGGAGCGTAGGAGCAGGTTAGGGAGATTAGGAGCGCAGTCACGAAACGCCCTGTAGGGGAAATATGAAATGGTGGGGGAACCGGTACACTAGTGGTGGGAGTCGTGAAGTGACAGCGGGGAAGAATTTGCGCGGGCCTGATCTAGGATGATGTTAGCCGTGAAGGGGTTGCGGGCGCATAGAATGACGAAGCTCGAGACTGTAGGGCCTAAATTGGAGCAACCGTAGCCCACCTTCCCCGTGAATCATTCCGACAATGATCCAAATTCTAGCTCCGGAATCCTCGTATTTCATTGGTTACAGAGAGGTACTTTTCGCGTTTTACGCGAGCAGAGGAGAGTAGAAGAGCCGTTTTAACACCGGGACTCGTTGATGTTTCAATTGCGATCGCGAAACGGCTTGTAAAGCGCCGCTCGATCGTGCACTCGATGATTCCGCGGCGAGCCGCGGGCCCGTCATCGTCGTCCGCATCGTCGTTTATTATGCCACCGAGGAGATTATGAAGTCCGCCGGGTCGCGGCCGCCACGAAGAATCCCTTAGTGGCCGCACTGGCAAAAACTTCGTTACCGTTTACGAGCACATCGAAATGTCAAATGTCGTTCGGCCATGTGCTCGCCGGTGCGCCTCTCCTCATGCTTTCGCGATTCTTCGAGCCTAATGGCACCGAGAGCGCAAGCATCGTCGCGCAAGTCTGCTGGCTGGCATTAAAACGCTTTTTACGCTGTTCCTTTATTATTATTATTATTTTACTGCGCTTTCCCTCTCCGCATCACCGTCCCGCTTGGCTCTCCGTCGCTGCTGCGAAACATTATTGTACTCGCGAGATAAGACTATTCAAATTTCCTCTTCACCCTCGGGCTGTTACGCGTTGAATAATCATCTTCGGACGTGAATATATCGGGGTGAACCTTTTTAGTCGATGTTCTTCCGAAACGCTTCGACAACTGCATATATCATTGACGATCAGAGCGTGGATATTTATGAAAAATCTTTGCTGTCCGCGTTCCAAGAAACCGCAGGAGAACTTAATTGGTTAACTAACAAAGATAGAAACAATGTTTTTTTTACGTACAGTTGACTGTGGACTACAGAGATGTCGCGGTGTTCGATAGCGAAAAGAGGAGAGAATTTCTGAGGAAATATATGACATGTCACGTTCCGAGAACTGCCCCACGAACCAGGGTTCGCCGGTGACGTCACGATCCGTATCGTTGGATCGTGATAGGATCCCCACCCTCGGCGCGAATCGCGTCCCTGTTTGGGTTAGACTACGCTATAGCATAGTGACGTCACTCGGGTACTTCTGACTGTAGCATTTGCCCCGCTATTTTTTTTTTCCTGAATTCCTCGGCCTGGTAACGCCGCGTAGAAATTCTGTTCCTATGATACGATTACAGTATTCAACGTTGATCAACAAACTTCCAGTTCTGGATCCCTCGATCCTCATCTTCCTCTCGATCTCGGTTCGCGCGAGCGCATTCAAATCGGCGATCTCGTAATTAATGGAGCGCAATATTCTAAATGAAGGGGAGGAGAGCGAAAAGGAGGGAAATAGGGCTGAAAAAGACAATTAACGAGTATCGAGGAGGGAAACGCGTCGAACAAAATGAGAAAGAGAGAGAGAAAGGACGGACGGACGAATCGCGCGGATGAAAAAATGGTAAGAACGAAGGAAACGCGTCTCGAGAGCACGATCTCCGGTTCTGTGTGGCTGCTGCGACACGCCTCCCGTCGCTGTCTCAGCTTCTCCCAGCATCCACGTCGAATTCGCGGTTAAGAATTACGATCCTTCAGACTGATTATTACGTGGCGGAGATTTAGCGCGGCGCGGCTCGTTCGCGAGATTCGTCCGCTAAAAACCCTACCTGGGCTGGACGTTTTAATCAATCGTTCCTCGAGCCGATGTCATTTTTTCCCAGTGGAACTTCCGTCTTCCTCGCGGACCGTGTTTTTCCCCGCCGCGCGTTAATTTATTCCTTCCTGTTCTGTCCGCTACGCGGTTGTTTTAAACTGCGAGAGGACGAAGAAACCGAAAGAGAGAAGATCCGGTGGAAACGGAAGATTGCAGGTTGCGGCGAGCCGATTTTTAATCGCGAATCCAGCGAGACGCCCGGGACCCTTTTTTCAATTTTGATCTACGGTCTTTTAATTGCCGGAACATTTAACAAATTCGCCCGTCACGGGCCCGACAACAACAAGTTCATTTGACAAATTGAAACGATACATCACGCCGCGCCGCGGAGATCTCCGATCGAGCCGTATGATTTCCGATCGACGATCGTACCGCTGGAGAGGGGGAGAAGAGGGACGGGTTAATAGAGTGCTTGCTCGCCGCTCGGTGATTTTTCTCGTATCATTCCTCGCTCCCCCCACTCCCCATCCCACCCCCTACCGGGAGGAAAGAAAAAGAGAAAACGACGGAGGGAACGACGCGAGACAAAAGACGCCGGTTTCCGAGGTCGACTTTGGCAACAGACGCGCCCGATAAATCTCAAGGCGACTCTCCGCGAGCAGATTCCCGCCCCTGAGAGCAACCAGCACAATGTAGCCCCGCGCCGCGTCGCTCATATTTGCAAATTATTTATCACTCCGACCGGTAAGCGGCAATTACGCGAGTCCCGATGAAATATTTCACCCGGCCATAATTGTGCGAACCCCGTGTATGCGTGTGTGTACCCCGGGACGACAGCGGCCTTGGCGTCATTATTAATAATCGGCGGCCGATCGATCATGTTCGACCGGTGCGGCGATCGAAGGCGTTATAAATAGAAAGCGGACCAAACGGTCTGAAAAAAGTGCTAATGACACTTTCCCAGCCGTTTGTCTTGTGTTCCCGCGTCTTCGTTCTTTCCGCCCAGAAATTCACCGCCATCGCCGAACCGTATCGGCGGATTAATGTTCGAACACTTCGATTAATTTTTGAGGACTTACAACAATTGACTTTCTACGCTTGTGCTGCCACACTGACGCTGAGTACACGCCAACATGGCGGCGCCCTCGCCTGATTCTCACCGACTTTAAACACGCTTAACTTTTGAACCAGTGGATCCCTAGGATTGCAACTAGCATTTTTGGAATCTTCTCGTCGGAATCTACAGGATTATATGAAAAAGAGTTAAAACCTTCTGGTTTCTTACGGGGAAGATCGATCCTTATATGAATCTAAGGCCCGAATAAAAGAACTGAAAAACCAGCTTCAACTATTTTTTTTTTCGTACCTCAGACTAAATGGAATTTCTCCAGAATTTTCATTACATATCTAGCTTGCCGGAAAACTGAGTCGTTTGGTCCATTTATAGTTATTTTGATTTGAAGTGGCATCAATTATAAGACTGACTATAGGTATGTTTTCCGCTGAAACTCCACGAGCCACTTCGCAAGGAAGATAAAGGCGTCGACGCAACCTCGCTAGCATGGTCGAACAAAAACTCTCGCGGTGTTCTGCGGCTCGGGTTCGCACAATGGGCGGGCGTACGTTTATTTTTTTCGGAGACAATGTTACCGACTGGCCCGTCGCGTGTTTTCGCGGCGTCATTTGCTGGTGGGACGTTTCCTTTTCGCCTCGGTGGAACACGGAGCATATTCGCAGAAACCTTTTTTCACTTTGACAGTTGCGTTGCCTGTAACCACCACCTAAAGTGTTCTCCAATTTTGCATATTTAAACGAAAAGTAGAATCCGTTTTATTTTATTCTATTATAAACGGACCGAAGCCCTCTTACATAAATATTTACATAATAGAAAAAAGAAAGTGCACAAAAAAACTCATGGTACATAAGGTATGATAATATCTCAGTTTTTTGAAAGTGTGTAAAGACCCACTAAAAAATCAGTACGATTATACAGGGTGTTTCCTACTTAAATAAGAAAATAAGAAAAAAATGTTATATGAAGTTTGTTTATAAACGCTTTGTTACAATATTATAGGAAAATATTGAATGTATAGCCTGAATAGGTACGGAACAATCTAGTTCTTTAATTAATTCTCTAATTATTCCGCTTTAAACCTGCTGTTCCGCACCTATTCAGGCAACATTCAATATTTGCCTATAATATTGTAACAAAGCGTTTATAAACAAACTTCATATAATATTTTTTTCTTATTTTCACTTATAGATCATGCTCCTACAATCTTGCCGGACAAGTAGGAACCACCCTGTATAGAGTGTTAGAGTTAGTAACAATGCGATTATTAGAATTTTATTTATTTTATGTTCAATTTGTGTTATGCGATAGCATGAAATTTCGATTAACAGAAATTGTAACTTTATCTAGAGAAGGGCTCGGGGAAGTAGGGTAGGAATTTTTACAATGATTCCCAATGCAACATTTTCTTTTTCTTTTTTCACTGAACATTCTCTTTTCGATAAATTCGAAAAAAAGTTCTAACGCTTGTAGACGGAAAAACAGTCGTGGTCCAGGGTGGCGAACGTGCGAAAAAGCACGAACAGAGTGGCAGCTATGAAAGGCGATCGGTTGAAGCGCAAGTCCTACGCCACTGCAGGGTGAGACAGACCGACGAGGAGGAACAAAGCGTCCCACACGTTGCGGGTATCATCGTAGTCATATTCATGTTCGAATGTAAGGGCACCACGACACTGGGACAATAGCGAGAGCGTATTTTTCTGTCGGCCGATTGCAGCGTGCGTGCACCTTTGTGGCCACGCGTCGACATTAACAGCCAATAAAGGACTTCCTTTATGAAGCTCGCTGTACGTATACCCGGCGCACGGTTCAGCCACGGCTGCGACCGAAATGGGTTGTTAAAACACTTGTCGACGGATGTTCGCGGTTCCGGAGACAATGGCCACGACTCATTCACGCTTGGGACAAATTATCTTCGGCCGAAGAAGAAAAAGAAGAAAAATCCACAATAGACTCCCCTCCGTACGAAAAATATTTTCACCGCTTTTACGGTTCGTCGAACATCTATTGTGGACGCCGCTGTCTTCTAGAGTTCATCTATCTTCGAGCTAACTCACTGTGACGGGGAATCTGTCTTGCGATTATTGAGTTGTCGATGAGTTATGATTAGACCGCGGGTTTTATGAGCCTGTGACAGAGTTCGGGTGAAGTAACGTATAGCGAAAAGGTTAAATGAATTTAAGAATACGACTGAAACATATTTTTGAAGGTGCTTCTTGCAAAGAATTTAAATTAATCTTTTCAACGTTTCTGTTGCAGCAGCGGTTCGGTTAATTAATTCGCCAGCAACTGAGCAAGCGAATGACGACTTCGATACCGTGGGTCAAAGTGGACCCGGGCTTCGCCGTGGAAGGGTTAAAATAAGAATTTAAAAGTCTTCTTTTCAAAAATTCGATTACTCTCTCGAAGGTAGCTTCCAGGTCCACCACAGAAATTACTTTTACATATTTTAAAAAATACTGTTACAGATTGCTATTTACACGCTTCTGTGCAGTACAATGAAAGTGGTAGAAAAAATGTTGCTGATCGACAGGAAAAAACTCCGCTTTCCACAAAGATGCTATTTATATAATTTGTCAGACGATATCGGCGTCCACGCGGCCGCAATAAAATTTTAATGTTCCCTCGAAGCGTCGCGTATACAACGAGCAACGAGATTCTTTTTGGCATGCCGTCGTTATTAACGATTCCGGCGCGGACGCGTCAGAGGATTCCCTTCGCGCGGAAGGCTGGAGAGGCGAGGGGTTGCAAGATTTAGAAGGCACGCGCGAAACTCGGGCAAAACAGGTGAAAAGAAGACGAAGAAGCCGTTTGGCGGGTCCGCTTTGTTTGCGGACCGCGGCGTCACGCTCGTTTGCGCTCGTTTGCGCTAGTTTACGCTGGTTTACGCTAGTTTACGCCGGTTTACACAAGTAATATTATGTTAAGGCCGCGTCTTTACGAGCCGCGACGGTTTTCAAGCGTGATTGGCGAGAGCGTTCTCCTCTCCCGCGAACAGTCCGAAAGCGAAGTGTTTCCTTTGAGACGATCCTTGACTAAGATATGACGCCCCGGCTCTCCTCCGTTGCTGCTTGCAAGGCTTGAAGGGCTCCGCAAACGATCGGCCGTTGAACCGGCGAATGTTCTTGAAATGCTATTCCTAGCTGCGGGGAACAGAAACGGGCTCGATGTGCAAATTTAACTGGCTAGATCCCCTTTCTACCGACGACGGGGTAACTGCGAAGAGGCAGCCCCGCGGAACAGCCTCGTGAGAAACTACCGAGCCGTAACTACCAAGTGTTTGGGCTCGTCAGCTTCGGAGGATCCATCTGTATCGCGTCTTCCAGGTCGAGACGCTGTCCCGAGATCTGTCCCGGTGACGAGACCACTGTAAATCTAGTTTGAGACGGTCTGTCGACGAGCAGAATTTTTAGCTCGCTTTGGAAACGCTGGACATGCGATTTAGAATCGGTCAGGATCGGTAATTCTAGGACTGCGTGAACTATCAATTTATTTCACCTTAATAGCAATTAGGCTCATTTCGACTGGGAGTTGTAAATGTGTCATTCAAAGGGAGATATACATACACCTGGAAGGTAAAAGTGAGCTTCATAATTCTTGTTTTATTTCAACAAATGGTTATATTAAAGAAAAATTCTGTAAATGATTTGTGGTCACACTTTTATCAGCAAAATACTAATTTTTCGTTAAATAATATTCAGTAGAAGCGGACATTATTAAATGATAAGCTACTTGTATTAAGTCCATTCAGAGGACTGGCATATTCGTCTGAATTAAGTGGGTTTGAAGGTGCGCGGAAGATAATCGATAGTTAAAGATTTGAATGGAGCGTGAAAGAAAGCTGATATACATATAAAGGTATGATTAGGTAATTGACAGGCGAAGATTGGAATGGAACGTAAAAGAAAATTGATGCCTAAACATTTAATCTAATTTAATTTAAACATTAAACCTAAAGGCTCGAATGGAATGTAAAAGAAGATAGTTAAAGATTTTAATGGTTATAGGTTGAATAAAACTGTCTAAAGCCGTCATACAACTTAGCGGTCATTTTATTTTTTGCTTGATCTTAGTAATCTAGAAACGATGTTGAATTTGACGTCGTTTAAGATAAATTGGAGTAGAAATTAATCTACCGCGGAGACAATATTAACATTTTTACCGAGCACTGAAAGTGACTATCTAAAAACAACATGAATGTGTCAACGAAAAGAATTAAATTCTTGAAGACTGATAATATTAAAATAAATCTAAACGTTAAAGTGGAACTTGCAAATGTTCGTAGTAATTTAACTTTACGTACGAATCTGGTCGTTTGATAAACGTTTTTCACGTCTACTTTTGATCGTGTTCAACACTCTGCGTCTAAGGGGTGAATAGAGCCCTTAAGATTGAGGATCAAAGGTTGCAGGAGGCTTTTCACGTTAAAGCTACACGTTCTCCGGTGCACGTGTACTTTTCGCGAGGGCAGCTGCGGCGTGCTGGGCATTTGTGTGCAAAGGCCAGTGACCTGGACCCGTTCGCAGAGCCCAAGATCCGCCATGGGGGGAGGAGGCCCAGGCTGGCCCAAACTTTCGGTAATGAACCCATTGTTGTACCTGCCACCGTTTATCATGCCCAAGAGGCGGCCCTGCCAGCGAAACTTCTTCCCGAATAACCACGGTGAACTCCGTGCTGCACAGTAAAAGCTTGCAGTTCATTATGGATTCTTCGTTTTCCCTTAAGCCGTCGTTTCCACGCAGACGAAGATGGTCCGACGAGAAATGATTAAACATTTTCATGAAATCGGTCTCTCGTACAGGTTCGTCAAAGGAAAATTTATTAGAGTTAGAGGAGTGGAACGAACAAAATGTCGAACAATCGCTTCCGCTGCTACCAATCACAAGAGGAACCTTCGCGTCACGTCGCCTAGTCGCCGTTGTTATTATTTTCTCCAGCCTGTGAAGTTGAAGGTGGACAGCCCGAATAAAAAAATAAGTCGTACAAGTAATATTCGATAATATTCCGCACTTGCCGTCGGGCTCGTGCATCGACCCAGCTCGTGGCCACGGCCTTGTTTCCCGATCAGAGGTCATACAGGAAGTCCTTTTGCAGAGTTCATACCCATAAGTTACCTCCGCGGCCTTTGTCGCGGTCCCATGTACCGTTTCTCTACCATGTTATACTAGTCGGGCATACTAATACGCGGATCTTAGTTAAATCTTTGCTGACCGCGTGCGCCTCACGGCGCTCTTATCGGCCAATGAAATTCGTGGGAACGGAAACCGTGGCTTTTGATCGGTTTGATAACCGTGATAAACTTTGACTTTCCGTTTGTTTCATTCGAATGAATCGCCTTCGATTTTATTGCATTCTCGCAACTGTTCGTTCCCCTGTCCGGCCAATATCTTAACACTCGATTTACGGGACTCGTAAAAATCGCGGCTTCCGATATTCTCGATTTACGATCATCGAGAATGCAAAGATGCATGCACTAGGAATTATTATTTTTTTTTTATTATTATGCATGCACTAGGAATTGTTCAACAAATTTGTTTCTTTGTTACTTTTAGCACAGCAGATCGTTCTAAACGGAAAAAAATAATGACAAGAAAAACAAAATGAAAATAAGTGTACATTCTAATTTTAAATTATATCACTGAAGTGATATACTATTTTAAAAGATTTTTTTATTGTATTTATTTTATTTCAGTGGTATACAATAAGCCCCAGCCGCTAATTGATATTAGTAAAAATTAACATGTTTATATACCACACCCGCCTCTGGCTATAATTTTAGTATGTGGTTTATAAACCACACCTGTAGTTGAAGGGTTAAAAAAATTTTGATATACATTGTTGTTATTTTTATAATGTAAAATAGTCGCTTTCAGCGTTCTGTAAACCTAGTGTCAAATGAATTACTATTTCACTTAACAATCTCCATCAACAATGTTTAATGAATATTAATTCTTTTAATCTTTGTATTAACTTTTCTTGTTAATGTGCATACAGGGTGGTCCATGCGACTCGCACACCTCTATAACTTCCAAAGTATGCGTCGTGCGAGAAAGTGTTGTGGACAAAAGTTACCCTGTTTGAAGGGTTACATTATACAGTGTGTTTATTTTTTTTATAGGTGAAAGCGTTTCGGAGATGTGAAGGTCAACTTTACTTCTTCGAATGGAGTACTATATTTTTCATACCAAAATCTGGAGGAATATCGAATTCTGAGTAAAAACGCATTTACCTTCGTTAGCCCCAAACCTGACAATTAACTAATAATTTTACTTTGTTTCTGTAAATTGTCTTCGACGCAAACATCAAGTTAGAGATTCCGCGATGTGGTTGAATTTTGAAACGGTTGGCAAGAGTGTCACGCTTCTTCGAGAAAAGAAAATTCAAAAACATATACAATATATATATTATCTCGAAGCAGATAACAGAGAGCGAAATCTTTTTTCTCAGACAGAAAAGATAACTGCTTATACCCGAGATAGCCAACAAATTGGCAAACGCATCGCAACAAGGTGTATGTACATGCCACGCCGGTGCTGCGAGCGTGGAACGATCACGCCTCACGCAATTGGCAACAAAGTACACGGCGAGATAAGCGTGATCCCGGAGTAGAAAACGCTGTTCGAAGGTGAAGATCGAAGGGCACGGGACGCGTGCGATTCGAGCATTCGAGCTCGCGATAGGATAATCGGCCGTCCGTGGAAAAAGTTCCTACGGTTAGGCGACTCGGCTCGGCTTGGCTCGAATCGAATCGAATCGAATCGGCTCGACCGCACGCGATCTGGGTCGACCGATTGCAACAATACGCTTTGTGCAACGCGCGAAGGGAGGAAGGCATGGTCGACATATGCACCGGGTTACCTGGTCGTTCGCCTACGTGCACGTGCCGTGCCGTTCTCAGTTCTCCAGCTTTCGTTCCGTGCCGTTTGTTCCTGCGTTTTCCTTCGGCCCTTCGGGACCTTGCTTTTGTTCTTTCGTGTCTGTTCATTCCGGTTAAGATCCTCCCTTAAACTGTCTTTCGCCGCGAACCATCGTACGCTGCAATTCCCATTTTCATATTTCATTTCGTGAACGCTAAATGGATATTTTGTCTCGTGCGTTGAAAATAAAATGAATATATGTATTATTCATTTTTATTCGTACCGTCTTGCACTGATCTACACGATCTAAGAAACAGCACGGGCCCGGGGGTTTTTCTTAGATCAAGGTTTTATTGTACCAACCAAAATTTCTTACGGAGACCCAAGAAAGTCTCTTGCGAATGGAAAGTGATGACGATAGAGATGTTTTCTATAGGTTTAGTTAGTTTTCAATCAAGATTGAGTGTGAGCAGGGCGTACAAGGAAGACGAAAGACCGTCGGAAGATGGTCACGTACCGATTGCGCAGGATCACGAGGAAGGATTTTCGCGCGAGCACCAATTATTATCGAAGTGGATCGACCGCGCGCTATCGATCGGTATTAATTGGCCGCGTACTTTCACTCGATGACCTTTATAATCGGCGCGTTGCCCGCAATAAACGCCTACCGCTATTCATCATTGTCGCCGGGGAAAACTTAATTGGAGCCGGTGCAATGCATCTTTCTAATTGATTTCGAGGGGGATCGCTTCCCTTGCCTCCCCCCCCGCCCTCCAGCGTGCTCCCGTTGATTGTGCAACGGGGCCAACCTCTGATGCTCCTTTCTAAGCTTGCTTTCCTGATAGAGGAATTCGCTGTTCCCCTGAAACCGAGCCTCGGTTTTACCTTCCTGGGAAATTCAATGTACAGATCGTCTACAGAAAATTCTTTTTTCTTTATTTTATACTCTCTCTTTTCGACTAGTATTCTCAAATTTTGTTATTTTTCCACTGCTCTACGTTTGATCCATTCTTCAGACGATTTTATGCGAAACGTCCATTTAAAACGGTGCGTGAAATATAATCTACCAAGTTTTCAAGAGCATCGAACGAACGATCCATTCTTCAGACGATTTGACACGGAATATTCGTTAAACGGAAACGTTAATTTGAATTTAATAAGAATCTTTCGAGCCACGTCGGGAATACCGAAGGAACCGATCAATTCTACGAGGAATCGCGGAACGTTCCTTAAAACGGTGAATTAATTTGAATCACGAATCGAAGAAGAAATTTTGTTTATCCGTTTAATGGTTCACGGTGGCCGTAAACGAATTCTTCCAACCCCCACGAGCATCGCGGCAATTTATTCCGCAAGAACCTCGAACCGGAACGAACGGTGTTCCTTTCTTTTTTTCCATAGAAAACTAGTGTATCGCTCGACGGTACTTGTTTTTCCCGTTTTATCGCTCCGGCACGCACAAGAAGTTTCGATCCTCTTCGCGTTTTCACTTTCGATTCGTTCCACTTCGGGGATCGTTTCCCGGCCGAAGGAAATCAGCTGGAATTTCAGCAAATCGAACGCCCGCGAACCGCCACGATATTTTTCCGGGCCCAGTGGAAACCCCCTCGTCTCCCATCCCTCTCCGGGCGAGAGCTAACGTAATCGGCGTAACGATAACTCCGAGCCGATAAACTTTGCGCTAGAATTTTCTGCGGTGCTCGAGAGCGCGCCGCGCCGGTAAACGCGCGCGCCGGCTATCCGGGGCTTCTCTCGTTTCTGAAACGGAAGCGAAGGGCTGCAATTATAGCGGTCGTTACTTTTCCCGCTGTAACCAGAGTGACTATGTATCTCGCGGTCGATTAACTGTGACCTTCGCCGCACCGGCGAACGGAGAAACTTGGACGAATACGTACGCGGGATCCTATTTATATACTGGGTGGTCCTAGTTACCCGGTCGAGTCCTGCTGCGTTTCGTAGACTCGGTGTACCGCACGGTGTGTCGGCCGAGAGGGTAAAAAATAAGAGAATCGATATTTTTTAAATGTACATCTGTCCACAGAAATTTATTTTAAAAACACCATTTATTCGTGAACACTCGCCAGAAAGAAAAACATCTCGAAAACGAGACAGTGTAGAGAAAAGTTTTTTTGCGTATTCAAATTGTTTTCAATTAGATATCCATCTTACAGTTTTGTCTTTTTGTCCGAGAAAAGGTTTTCGCGCTGAAGACTTTCTCGAATGCAAGTTTTGTTTCGTAAAAAAATGTTATCTTAAATGGTCAAAAAGGGTTACCCCCAGAAAACACTTTACGGCCCATCGGTCGGCCCGGAAGGATTTAAAACACTTTTTTTCTTCGTACACGGCTGTTTGAATTTCGTGTGGTCCTGAAGGATGGCTCCTTGTCCCGTGTAATCCGCTTATTTGCGAGTATCGGTTTCTTGTTGCTGGTTCAGCGGTTATTAAATCTTGAATAATACAGAACAAAAGGGTGAAAAAAAAGGCTGCGAGTATACTGTGAGGACAGTCCGAGCCTCGACTGGCCTCCGATCCTCGTACAATAGTGATTCTAATGGCATTCGACGGTGAAAAGAAACTTCCAAGCATCGGATTAACTTCCAAAGAATTGATCGAGTGGACAAACAAATCTGCCATAAAAAAATCCTATTCTACATCTTCCATTAAATTCTTTATCTCGCAATTGTTAATAGTACATCAAATTCTAGAAAATTAATTAGGTTCACTGCAGTCTCTAGATCAGAGATATTCTAATTTTCATAATCCGCTTTAAGAATCGTTTTTAACTCAATTCCTATAGTCCGCATTATTCTGCAGAATAAACAGGCACAGAGAATAATGTGTAGAGTAGAGTGTACATAGCATTTGACATCAATACTGCAAGAATTAGTCTCCCCACTCTACCTTCCCCTTCTACGACGCTATTCCCCCACGCTTCCGCCGCGGCCCGGTCACGTGAAGCGTTCCGCTCCTGTCGCGCATGCGTCACGACGTCGCGGGAGGGATGGCGACCCATGCCTCTGATCTAGCGACTCTGCAAACGATTCCGGAGGTCGTTCGAAGATCGTTCAGCGAATTCAGCCGTCGCCCCGCGAAATAAACAGAAAAGGTCGCAGGATAAAAATCGAGGAAACACGACAAAAGTGGTGCTGCGTAGAGGATGAACGGTTATCATCCACGTTCCGTTCACCGTTCACGCGATCCAGACCACTCGCCGGCTCTGAATCAGCAGGGTACTTAGCACGGCAGCTTCCTGCATCCTCGATCCCCTATTCCGCGAGCGATACCCTAAAAAAATCTGTAGACAGCGGAGCCTCTTCTCCTCCTCCTCCGCCTCCTATCGTAAAACGGATTTCACCGAGAAAGAGAGCACATACACCGTACGCTTCCGCCATAAATGGTACAACATCAGAAGCCATTCCGCGGCGGAGGATCGAGAGAGGAGCCGGATCCGTTCGGGAATACACGGACAGTTAATTAATGCGCTCAGCTTCCGGCGGCGCGGCGATCCGATGGGGCGTACCGCTCTCTTGCCCGCCCGTAATTCGTAATAGCGGCAGTAATTTAACGATAAACAGTTCTTTTTTGCGGCGAAACGGCGGGGTGGGAGTGGGGAGGGGCGGGAGGGGTTGGGGGGACGTGGTTGTCGTTAAACGATTCGGCTTGAAATATCTATCCGCGTCTACGCGGCGCGGCGGGGCTCCTTCGTCATTCGAGAATCTTTTCCACGGTTTTTATACCTCTCGTTTCGAACGATCCACCTATTAATTGCGCCGATTAAGGAATCACCGTAATAATCCCATCCGCTATCATTGGCTGCGTTCGGATCGCCCCTTGGAATACCCCGTGTCCGACGGGGAGCCGCCGCGCGCCGGTGCAATTATATTTGCAAATACGCCAGCGTTTTCAGCCTCCGCTCCGATTCGAGCCTGTGGCTCAGCTGCGCGCACCTCCGTGTGGAAATAACGCATTGCACCGCTGCATTGTCCTTCGCCACAGTGTTTATTAACCCGCCCCCGACCCCCCGCCGTGCAATTTCCTTCGTGGCCGTAGTAATTTGAAATTTTTTGTCTTTAATCGATTCCCCAGAGAGAGAGAGAGAGGGAGAGAGAAAGAGAGAGAGAGAGAGAGAGAGAGCGAAAGGGGAAATTTATATTTATACGATACTCCGTGAGGTATCGCTGTTCGCCCGACACAGGCCTGGGAAACTGCCGGTCGCGAGCCATAGACGACTCCTCTCCCTACTCACAGGTCCTCCCCACCGAACTCCTGTGAAGCGTAGGAGGAGGTTAGGGAGGGGCAATATGAAATAGCCGGTAGTGAGGGAACCGGCTCACGGGTTGCGACGCGACAGCGGGCAAGAACTTGCCCGGGCCCGGTCTAACACACGCTTCACGTGTCAGTAGCCTACCTTTTGGTCCATTAGCCATTAGACTATCGTTTGATTATTCTATTTTAGAAATTTTTCTTTATTTGTCTATTTATTTTTTGGAATCGGTATTAGGTGATCATAAGAAAAGAAAAGGAGTTGCTTGAACGAGCTTTAGCAATTGACAGGAAACGTCTTGGCTCTGATCATTTTGAAGTCGCTCGAACACTAATCTAGGTGACGTTTACAGGGATTTAAGTAATCCTCAAAAAGCTAAAGAATCATTCGAACGGGTTTCACCTGTTTTTAAGAAACATGGTTCTGATCGTAATCCTTTCACATCATTATCCTTTTGATCTTATCTATTGGTCCAAGGAAGATCGGCAGATCGGTATCGCCGGCTCGCCGCGTTCCGGAAAGTCGATCACCGTTAGGACGCGACAATTTCGAACAGACCCTATTCCCTTCGTATTAGACCTCTCTGTCATAAATGCGCAAGATCGGCAATACCGATCACCGTAACAAGCTTCCGCAAATCGGTCAGCACGAGTACCAGCGAAAAAGACTGATCGCAGCGCAGAGTATGGATCGGCAAATCGGCAGATCGGTATCGTCGGCATCCCGCGTCCCAGAAAATCGATCACCGTTAGGACGCGACAATTTCGAACAGACCCTATTCCCTTCGTATCAGACCTCTCTGTCATAAATGCGCAAGATCGCTTATATCGATCACCGTGACGAGCTCCCGCAAATCGGTCAGCACGAGTACCAGCGAAAAAGACTGGTCGCAGCGCAGAGTATCGATCTGGCAGATCGGTATCGTCGGCTCCTCGCGTCCCGGAAAATCGATCACCGTTAGGACGTAACGCGGCATTTCGAAGCAGTCTCCAGCTCTCTCGCTCTATCGCTGTTGGACGCGTGCAGGATCACCGCCGCTCACCGATCCCGCATTCGTACGTGAGAGAGGATAACGATAACGGGAGTGCAACGCCTGGGAAAACGATCCCCGCGTTCGTTCGTCTTCCGTGAGATGTGGAACCCGGCTCTCTCGACTGTGCCTCGGCACTAGCAACACACACCGGGGCCCGGCGACGGTGTAATACAATGTTATTTATTTACCGCGGCGAGAGTTACCGGCGAACCGATTAAACGATCTCTCTCTCCCTCTCTCTCTCTCTCGCTCGCTCGCTCGCTCTGGGCCCCCGAGGCCCCGGCGTCCTCCGCGCGATGACGAGCATCTATGTAATCGCGGCGCTCCGCTCCACTCCGCTTCACTCCGCTTCCATTCCGCTTCGCGTTGCCACCAGGCCGCGCCGCTCGTCCCCCCAGGTTTTTACACGCTACGCGAACGGAAGCCTGATATTCCTATTAATTTGTGTCTATTGAGCAATCTTGGGAACACCATCATTCCGGCGATTCCGTCGATTTAGTTTCCCATCAGCTCGCGATTATTGGACGATCAACGAGGCCGACGCTCGGTTCTTTCGGTTCCCGCGAGCATCGCTCGCGAGCACAGGATGTTGCGTTCAGAATCCACGGTCGCGGCGGATTTTATGCATTTAGCGGCAAAATCGATTGGTCGAATACGCGAACCTGTAGGGATGTTGGAAGAATCGAACGATGTCGGCGTGTTATTCTCGACTTGTGTGCACTTTTATTATTGTAACTGCACGAGTAATGATAACAGAGATTTCAGGATTTTTCAGATTTTTCTTTTCGGACGAAGAGAATATATAGAATATATCGGAGAATATGTTACAGAAATGTTTTACTGGCAGCGGCCGCCAAGACGAAACAAATAAACATTGCATTTCCTGCTTAATTTCTCTGAAGGTCGTCTGAAGGGTAACGTGGTATATTGGGAATTTGTCTTTTATGGGCCATTAAAAACAACGATATCCTAGCTTTAAATGTTATTAACAACTTCATGCTACGTCGTGTAGTTGCTACTTTATACTACGCTAAATCGTGTTTCCTTAATTATAGAATTTACGTGTATAAAACGCTAATTGTTGTGACCATTTTCGTTTCTTTTACTTCGCAGAAATGTGAAAGGAAATTCGTATTATTTATAAACGGATTGTCTCATTTTTGTTATAAGCACGTATAGAAATTGTTATAGAACAGCCGCCGGAGCATTTCCGTCGCTTTATGCCGCAACGTTCTTCCGCAAGATATTTTTCATAGCCTCCTAATATAAAGCACACAGTCCTGCATGTTATTCAGGCGAACGTTCGATGCACGTTTCAACGATCGAACAAGCAGCTGCAAACTGAACCGCACACGCGAGTTTATGTTTGGCTTTCCCAGGGATCGAGTGACCATAATTTCCCAACGATAAATTATCCTGGCGAAAGTGTGACTCGGACCGCGACCGATCGGTAGTTTTCCAATAGCGGGGCACCGTTAGGATTAAACTAGCCTAACGGTGTCCCTTTAGGTCTTTTTCGTTTTGCTCCCGGATCGCTGTTATTTATGGCGTCTACGGAAATCATAACAACCAGAATGGACGTCCAGTCTCGCGTTTTGTACAACATTGCTAGACGTATATGAAATTCACTAGATTTTGTGGAACGAGAGAGGCTTCGATGTTTTCGGTGAATGGGCATAACCTTCAGGTTGCAATAAGGACTCCTGACGATGGGCGAACCATGATCCGCAGACCGTGAAGTCTAGTATTTAGACAAGGCTGCCCTTCGGAGCATGACTAACTGTAGTAGTTCGAGGTAGATGAAGATAGTCGTCGGACCAAGACAAACTACGGCGCTTCTACACAGACATAGCCAGCCATAAAACTACTGAAACTTGCAAATGACGCTTCCACATGGACAGGGACTGTTTTAAAAATATTAAACATTCAGGAAATCTGCTTCATAGAGACAAGGCTACCAGATAAATATTAAAATTAAAGATCCTAGAAATTGGTAGGTACACAACCATGAAATTACTGAAACCTGCAAACAATGTTTCTATTCAGAAAAAAATAAAGTGTAAAATATTACATAATAACTAGCTTCTAAACGTTTTTCCCCACTCCCTCATTTAATAATTATAAAAAAATTATTATTAAACTAACTTCAAATATAAAATAAAATTAACCTCCCATCAAGTTTTGGGACGCCCTGTAAAAACAGAAATTATTTTAAGAGCATACCAAATTTATAGTCTGTATGGACTTCACCCGAGACAACATTTCAATTCGGGCATTAAAATTGAAAATTCTGTTGTAAACTGCATGTAACAATAAAACAATCTGTCTGAAAAATGGGTGAAACTTCACTTGAGGAAACCAGAGATTTGAAACTTTTTCTTATATAACCTTGTAGATTTTGACGAGAAAATGCCGAAAAGCCTAGTTTTAATCTTAGGAATCCGCTCGTTCGAAAGTTATGCGTGTTGAAAGTTCAGCGATTCTCACCGTTTTTGTCGGTCGCAATGTCATCATCGTAACTTTACATCGAGGGTGATTAAAAGTTTCAAGCGAGAGATATCGCCGCAAGGATGTCTAGAATTCGAGGAAGATCCCACGAGAAGCCGAGTTGCAATCATTACGAGGATAACGCCAGACAGCGAAACTTCAATGCGCAGTTCCCATCTGGAGCCACTTGGGACCATTAAAAGATTATTAGAAACGGCCGGAGAACGAAATTCAATGCGAGCTTCCCGTGAGAAGCTGGTCGCGGCGACTATCAAAAGAATATTACAGGCAACCGGAGGGCTAAGGAAGAGGGACCAAAGAGTTCGGGGACATTCGTAAAACGCGGCAGGAATGACTAGATTGCGGACCTCTCGATGCGAATGCTGCCCACGAGACCGGGGATGCAAATATTTTAGCAAACTTGAGCACGAGGCTGATGCTCTTCGCGTAGCGAAAGCGTTTACCGAGACGGTTCGCTCGCGTTTAATTACTTTACATTAATTAACCCACGGGACCGTGAATTTTATTAACACGTTGGAAGAAGGGTATTATAATATTAGGTCCGTTTCGAACACGGTTGCATGAAGTTGTTGTTACGATGAGTAAACAAGATTTTTCAGTAAAATTCAGTACAGTAACTTGTACACGTGTACTTGAATGTGTATATTTCCGGGAAAAAAATTAAAATTTTGCTTTGAAAAAAATCCCGCATAAAAATACGCATTAACAAACCTACAAAATCGAAAATTCTCGAAAATGTCGTATGTTTCTGAGCAAACGCAGGAATTTTTTGTTCCGATTAGCATCTATGGATCACGGATCGATTCGATCGGTTCAGATGGTGCGGGGAAGGATTTGAACGGATCGAAAGGCAGCGCGCGCGCCGCTTTCCACAGTGTCACTGGGTTACTGGATAATTTTCCGAGCGAGTAAGCGCGAGAGCCGCGTGAGAGCGAATGCAGCCGAGTGCGCTACGAGGAGCGCGCGCGCGAGCGGCCGATTCGCTCGAACGTGGCTCGAGCGCAGCCACGAGAGCCTCGTAAACTATTGCGTGACCATAAAAATCGAACGGAACATTAGCAACGCGCTCGCGGAGATACGGGCCCCGCGCGTCACGCGCGGTTAATTGCGAATTGCGAATCGCTCGGGATCGGCCGACGATCGGTGCTACGACGTTGTCTTCTTTCGATGATCGTGAACTATTATTCGCGTTCTGACGGTAACGATCGATGGTTCTCGTGCAACGTGCACGCCCGGAGAACCGGGAGACTGATCTTGTCTATTCCTGGGAACTCGAAAGGCGCATTTCCACGGTGAAAAAGTTCGGTTCCGAATAAAATCGCGGGGACTCGAGCTTTTGCTTTCGTTTTATGATAGATCGATCTCTTGTTCTATGGTGTGCATGGGAATTTTTTCGAAGAGTTGAGTTATTACCGAACGTTTAACAATTTATTGCAGTTACTCCTTGCTTCAAATGCGTTGATGAAAGGAGAATGTGGTAATGATTAAATCGTGAATATAAATGTGTTGTTTATTTTTTAATAAGTTTATTGAGACGATTATGATTGGATTCTTTTAATTTGTTTGGAAATTGAAAACCTTGGTGATGAATGAATGTCGAAGAAATTTAAACAGAGTTAAAAAAAACAGTTGTTGAATTTCATTTAACTATGTATAAAAATTGAAGATCTGGGTGCAAAGAACTATCGGCAATATACAAAAAAAAAGACTTCAACATGCCAAATTTCACTGATACCTTTACAGTTTTTGCAGTAAGGTTTTCACGTTTTACAATATTTCATTTATTTGTGATATGTTGAAAAATATTCATTTATATTTCAAGAAACGAATCGGATAAAGCGCTGCGATTAGAAAGAGCGGAAACAAATGTAGAAACGAGCATGTTAGGTCAATCGGCGAACGACGAAATGTCAGTTTTCTTTCAACACGAGGCCACCAGTCCATCTGTACCGGGGGCGGGTTAACCACGAGCTCGAATAGATCGCGCAGATCTCATTTAATTGAATGATATACAAGCTACAAAACTTGTTGTACATTCCGCGAACTGTTGCGAGCATTTCCACGGCGGTTGTAACACAGCCTCGGTATTTATTGTGCGCGCAGATTAAGCTACACTCTTGTTCTGTTTAACACGTTTCCGTGCTAGTAGAGCTGTTAGATTTAAAAACCCGATAAACAGATAAATTATCGCCTTGGACTCTTTCGAAACGATCAACTTTTCGTTCTTTGCAAAATTGATTATTTCCATGAATTTCCGCTTTCTATAATCCATAAAAAATTAAATTATTTTATTAATTAAATTCCCATTTTGGCAGGTGCGTTGGCAATATCCGGAAAGCAAAGATTCTCGCAGGGCGTCTCAAGAAGGTTTTCCGACATAAACGAGATAAAGACAGTATCGCAAGTTTGATTAATACAAAGATTTCCATGGGGGGGCACGGAACCGATCCGCGTCGTTGATTAATCCACGCATCGATGTCCGCGAATCGTGAATCGGCCTGTAGGCACAGTCGTAAAACGCGAGACGCAGCGAAGAAAACTCCACTCGAATGAATTCGAGACAAGTTTTTGTGGTACCGGTATCAGTATAGCGTAACATAAGCCGATGGCCGGGCACTTTGAACCGGCCGTAAGCACGAAAACGGACGCTTTTAAACGCCGTTCCGAGAGTTTTAACCAATCCGAATCCGCCGGTTCCACCCATTCCTTTCGATAATTCTCTCTCATATCCCTACGTCTATATCCTCCCGTGGCCGTTTGAACTGGCCGTGTTTTTCCCACGGGACGATCTCGCACTTTCCTCTTAATTTCCTGCCCATCGGCTCTTCCCACTCCTCCCTTCGCGAATTTTTTGCCCGATTCTCCGGAGAATCCTCCTCTCTCTCCCTTTCGCGCACACACGCGTGTCGCCCGCGCTCTCCTCCCCGTTCAATCAATGTAAACGCTTCAATCAATATGATCGCCTCTCAACACTTCCTTATTAAAAATTAACTGGCTCGATTCGTTTCCGCGGCCGCGTTATAGCGCTGCATGAAAATTGCCGTAAAACATTTGCCGCTCGATGCTTGTAATTATACCTAAAAATTAGTGTAACGGAGATCCTAGAAATAAAAACTGATGGGCTACGAGCAAAAATCCTATTTTGCTGTATTACCCTTGGCGATAGATATTAGTGTTTCACTATTAACCCTAAGGGTCGACTCGATCATGCTTGGAGAACTACGTTATCGACATTACTGTATTCTCGTGCTGCCACCTAGCTGCCTGACGCTGAGTACGTGTCAACATGGCAGCGCCCTTACCTGGCGGACTCGCTTAGAATCGCTGAACTTCAAACACGCGTAACTTTCTCGCCAGTGGATTCCTAAGATCGACACTTGGATTTTCGGCGTTTTCTCGTGAAAATCTGCAGGATCATGTACAAAAAAAGGTAAAAATTTCTGGTTTCTTCGGGTGAAGTTCAACCGTTGATATTGCGGAATGAACCTCATCGAGATCGTTGATTCTACTGGACTAATCTATCAAAATTACTAACTCTATTGAATGGATCTAAAAAAATTCTCGGTTCTATTGAATGAATCCATCAAACATCTCGAAACGTTCAATCGATTCTATCAAAACTCGTCAGTCCGTCGAACGAATCAACCAAAATTCTCACGTCGACCGAGCGCATCAATCAAGTTTAAATTCCACGGAGGGGCTCAAGGATCCGACGATAAAATATACGATCGTCGAGCAGGCGCGCGTCCTTCAACCTTTCAAGAGCACGTTAATCATCGATCCCGCGGGATGATTCGAGGCCTCGCAAACCATGCACGGTCGGAGGAAAGCTTGAATACTCGGCTATTTTCCCGGAGCGCCGCGGGTGAATTGCTTTTTCGTATATGGCATATTGTTTAGCATACAATAATAGCGTTGCACTTCCTCCTACCGTGTTGTTCGAGCCGGCTGCGTCCGCGGGGCCCTCCTATGGTCTCCTGAGCAAGCTATAGGAGGGCCCAGGTGCGGTCGATCGGCCGGTGATAACGTCCCGGCGCCGATATTAATCGATATTCTAATCGGTTAATCGATGCCGCGGGCGTCTTTGAGCGTAATATCCGCTCGTAACGGGCCGCTCGCGCCTCGATAACTATCGACGTTGTTCACGATGCGTCGACGGGACCGTGAACCAGACCCGTGACGGCCAATAGCGTTTGTTTCCTCCGAAGAGATTGATTTCTGGCTCACTTTGTCCCAGGAATTGATTTCACCGCGATGCTGTCCTCCTGGAAATCGATTTCTGGATACTTTCTCCTACGGACGTTCGTTCCTGAGCGTTCGACCAGCCAGACGTTGACTATTGCACACGGATACCTTTCAACAACTGACTTCCGGCTGTTCCTTCTAGCAGAAGTTATTTTTCCCTGTCCCTCCGTTCTGCTCGACTAAAAAGTAAGGCTAAAAATTCCACTCTCGTTTCGAACATTTCGTAATTGTGTTCGTGAATTATTCTTGCTTCTACGAAGAAGAATTTTCTTAATTGAATGATCTATAAATAGTCTAGAAACGCAATTGCCAATAATTTTCTGGAAAAAATTCATAAAAATCTTTGCTCTCGAGAAATATTTCTCAGGGGTTTAGAAGGTGTCGCGGACCCTCAGTTTCGAAGCTCCATGCAGGAATCCGTCGAAGGTCGACGATTATACGCGGCAAGGCTGCGGCGAACCTTTGCACGTTCGAAGGGAACGCGTTATTCGTTATTTTATTGATGCTGCTCGCCGGAGCTCTTGCAATCCGCGGTTTAGTGGCTGGAAATCATTTACGCCCTTCCGCTTCTTTCGTCACACCCCCCCGGGACGGTCATGCATTATTCAGACTTTCGCTGCCGTTCCAGCAAATCCGTGTTATTCCCCGCAAAAACGCGGCCGGCTCTCGCGAATCCATGGGGGAATCCTTGCGAGCGATACTCGGAGCCCTTTCTCTCCTCCTCTCTCTCTCTCTCTCTCTCTCTCCCATTCTCTCTCCCTCTTGAATTCCGTGGAACCCTTTAAAGGTAAATTGGAGCTCGCGTTTTCCGTCTCGGAATAAAGAAATAAACGCCGACCCTGCATAATTCTGCTGGAACGGACCCTACGCTGTAATGCGACGCTAAGCATTCAATTTTTAACAATTTTAAGGGTCTATCAGCTGTAGTTCTATTCCGCTATACATATTTTAGCAATAATATTGATATATTATTATTGGCAACAACGCCTGCGTGAAATTGCTTCCTTATTCACTGTGACAGTTATCTTCATACATCATTTGTTATACATAAGGTGAGAGAGACAAAATGTTATAAAATGTTCATAAAAATCCGCAGTCCATTCATAAATCAAACTGGAACACCTTTTACGCTAAAAACACAATCTACATCTTAATAGAAACAATTTTCTGTTACTTATCTTCGCAATTGAACATTTTGTGTTGGACCAATCCTTAAGAACCTTTCTAGTTTCAAATCCAAACAGTCTTGACATTGACGCATAAAAACTTTCATTTGTTGTGAGTGTTTCGTAAATTGTTAATAATAAATGTATTGATGCTCTCGGCGCATATGATCATATGATCGAACCCGTGCGCCGAAAGCATTAATACATTTATTATTAACAATTTACGATCGATACAAGGAAATATTTATCAATATACTGAATTTCAACTCTTTGCGGACTACAGCTTCCTACAGTTTATCTTTCAATGGATTTCATGGAATTAATTTTGTAACAAGATTATGTCTCGAAGTGCTAATTGCAACAACTAAATAACAGAAACTGTGTCGCGTTTCATGTTTTTCTGAGAATAACAGTTCTCACAATAAAAGAACGATCATCCGTACGAAGTAATTTTATTAAATATTTTTCTCTTATCATCTCTTTTTTGCGTCGGTGAAGGTGTTAGCTGAGGTTTCACGGTACTCCGCGTGCAATCGTGACGAATTTCACCGTGGTCTGGATTCGGCGGTCGCCTTGAACTCTTCCAGGCACTAGGACTCCAAGGAGCCACCGCTAACTTTGACCGTGACGAGCGGCTTCGAGTGGCAATGCCAATTATCACGGTTCTGTGAAATTTCGAGCCGTTTGCCAGACCGACTTTCTTCCAGCGGTTCACCCTACTTCTGACGGCTTTGGTACCGGTCAAGTGGTTTCGTAAGCGACCCTGTCCCAATTCCGAAGACTAATGAACCCCTCTTAGTTTTTATTGCTGACGACTTGGCAGCACCGGGAGTAGCTCAAATCGAGAGAACACTGCATTTAGCTACGATTCAAATGGTTAAACTTCGGTTTCGGGGACCAAAAATTTTCAACTTATCTTCATACAGTCTTATAGATTTTCGCGAGAAAATGCCAAAAATCCAAGTTTTAATGGCCGGAGTTCACTGATTCAAGAGTTACACTCCTCGAAAGTGGGTCAGACCGCCAGACTGATCTTTACGCGAGCGGATAGGTGACAGCATAGAGGATACGGAAGTGCCTGGGGTTTTTCTGCCTTGCTTTTGTCAGAATAGACAGAGATACTTTTAGCATGGAACAGAATCTACATCCATAGTTAGCGTGGAGCAGGACCTACATCCATATTTAGCGTGCTAAAAGCTCGAAACTAAAAATCCAACGACAAAACCAGAAAAATCGCAAACGCTCTTTCAGGTCACAGCGTCTTAACAACAGGAAATGCTCCATCGCTGCCTATTTATCTATAAATTGCGAATATAGCGAACGCAGGGAGAGGCTCTGGGAGATCTTAATGGCCCCTACGGTTTCGAGAGATTGGCCGGAACAGGCCCCGGCGCGATATTCCTTTTCCGTTTCAGAAGGATGGAAGAAGAGGTTCCCGTTGAAATGGAAAAGCTTACACGAGCGCATTGAAATATCGGCAATTGTGTAAAGTGGCAAACATCGATAACGTTAATGATGGGCAGTTAGACGCGGCTGCCGCTTATCTCTCTTGCGTGGATGCGCAGCGAGAAAAAGCATCGGCGAAGATCGATGCGTCGATGCAAGCAACCACGACCGGGGAACATATAAAATGCACGGGTTATTGTCGCCGGGACCCGAACAGACAGCTGCTCGTTAGTTGTTGCCAGCCGCGCGCGGAGGTGAACCAGTCGAACGTAATGCTATACTGGGTGGCACCATGGGAACCGATTTTACCAATTCATGTGAAGTGCGATTCTTCGACAACGTTGCCAGAACGAATTGTTATAAATATTAAATCGCCAGAAATGATAAATTTATCAATAATTACTATCATGGCAATCGAAATCAACCAAAATTAGACGTACTGGGGAGAGTTTCACGTCAGTACGCAGGTGCGTGCCTGAACTCGGCGACCGCACTCTAGGACCAGGAGGACCAGCGTGACCATGGGGATGACCACTGACTGATCACTGACTGACCACTGACTGGGACTCGTTGGACCCACTTGCCTATGTCGCTGAATAACACAGGAGCTGGCAGGATCAGTCTTTAATAGTATTTCATCGGTGGTTACACTCTGTAACTACGCTTGCAACACTACGTTATCGACGTCACGTGCGTGCTTGTGCTGCCACCTAGCGGCTCCGCACATTGTACACCATGACGGCCCCTTTACCTGTCGAAAACGCTTGAAATCATTCAACTTTAAACACGCATAACTTTTCAACCAATGGATTCGTAACGTTGAAACTTGGATTTTTCGCATTTTCTCATCAAAATCTACAGGATTATATAAAAAGAAGTCTAAAATTTATGGTCCCGTAAAGTGAAGTTTAACCCAGTCTTTCTATCAAAGTGGTGAAAATTCGCAATTTCAGATATCGACTCACGGAGAAGAGAATTAAAAATGAACACAATTATTTTTTATGATTGCAAAAACGCGATTGTAATATAAAATATAGTAGAAAGACAAACCGCGCCTGGATAGCTGGCAATGAATTATGCACAAGCTTCTCACCTTGAACAAATATACCGACAGGAGCCCTCTATTCTCTCGCCAGCAAGCCGAAGGATGCACAATTTTCGCGACCCTACGACACTCAGACTGTCCTTCCTGCATAATCTAAAGAAAGATCTCTTCTTTTATTCAAGCTCCTCGATCAGAAAACAGGAGACACTTTTAGACAACGAATTCTACTTGAATATTCATCCAGCGTATCATCCCAGATAGTCTCCATCGAAAATCAATCAGTGCCAAGTATTTTCGTAGCTTGTTCGTATATTTCGCGAAAGAGTACAGACAGAATGAAAACGAATTAAGTTACAGATCTGATATCTACGCAAATGTTTGAGGTTCGTGAATGATCTTCTGGGAAGAATGTTCTAAAGTCACACGTTGTTCGTTGTGTTGATAGGGAGTCGTTCGAAGTAAAAGCATAGTTGCGGCCTAGAAACGTGCTCGTTAGGCGACTGTTTCCCCGTGAACGTTCGATTTGATCAACGAACCCAACGATCAACGAACAACTCTCTTTCTCTCTCTCTCTCTCGATTCACGGGAAACCTAGCAAAATGCTCCAAGTTCGCGACCTTTGCGAGATATACTGCGGCTCGGTGTGGGACGAAGGGCGTGCCCCGCGGGATCAATGATTTATCTCCACGGTGAAGGTCACTCGCTCGTGGAAAATATCAGATGATAAGATACCTGGAGATCTATGGGTCCAACGAGCTCTCGCTACCTCGACATTTCATGGGCTTTCGAAGGTCTCAGCGATCGGAGATTCGAGACTTTCACGACTTGGGAGCGTGCTGTCTCTGTGTATGCGCACAGTCTTTGATATTCGGCGAACTTCTCGGGCCGATGGAATACCAGAGAATCGATTCAACGTGGAAACAAATACACTTACGAATAGAATATTCTCATTTTTATAATCGAGTTGCGGATTTTACGAATTTGTGAAAAACATCTGTTGGCGATCCGAAACAGTGGAAAGGTTAAAGGAGTTCAAGAATATCAATGCATTAGTTCCAAATTGTAGTTGGAAATAAATTCTAGCCAAATCACTCTGAATCAACCTATCAAATTCGAGTGAGAAAAATTATGATACCAAGGTGTTAAAGATCTCACCAGGTTGGCAAAGACAAGCTGAAGAAGGCCAAGAGAAGAGGTAGCAGGAGGACGATCTACGAGAGGAAATCAATTCGCAGTCGATAACTCGAGTGAATAGGGATTGACGAGAGAATTCCAGGCGAATGAGGATTGATGAGCGAGTTCCCAGGGAATAGGGATTGATGAGAGAGTTCGTATGGAATAGGGATTGATGAGCGTTCTCTGTTCGATCTAGACCCTCTCCGGGATCTAGAGCGTCTTCTTCGATCTTCGGTATCGCACTGTGGTCCCAAATAAGGCTCGAACAGTTCGGAATCAATTCAAGTCGACCATTTTTAAAAGAAATATAAAAAACACGTCTAAATGTTTGCTAATAACACAGACGGCCGAAGTTCGATGTGACGGGGGATACAAAAGAGTGTAGACTTTGAGTCTCTTAAAGCCAGCGACAGTTTTCTTCGTAAGATTTAAACAATTTCTCAATACTCTATTTGTTATTTAATCGTTTTTATCGAGCCGCGGACAATCTCTAACGATTTTCTGTTTGGACATCGAGTTTCCTTGAACAGGGAAGTTCAAACAACTCGGAGATTAAATAAATTTTTCAGACGTTCCGCTTCGAATCATTTTTTTCGTCCGATTCCTGCGTATTCTGCGAGCACACTCGAGACACGCGGCCAATTCGCTTTTCAATTAGAATCGAAAGGGAAACGGAGAGCCGGTCGGCGCGTCGTCAATTGAATGTTCTCAGAGACCGATCGCGAGGTGGAACGCGATGGTGGAACGATCTATCCGTCTCGTTAGGCGTTTTAACCTTTCAAATTAAAAGGGGGGCGACAGAGCCGACGCGGCGCGGCGCGGCACGGCGCGCAGCGAGCACAGTCGGGGCAATCGTACCCGGCGATCATTAATTCCCGTGATCGGTATCGATCGGCTTCAATAGAGAAATTTTCATATCGTAATTATCATCGTTAGATTACCGCGGCCCGCCGCCGCCGGCAGCCAATTTAAATCGAACAACGCGCTCACTGTCTGATACTAAATGATGTATTAACCGTTTGGACTACTTTCACCCGCGCTAACTCGCTCTCTGCCCGTGATTTACGACGGTTGCGTAACCTGCGATCATATTCGTTTTTTTCTGTGCTCTCCGCATCCCGATCCGTTCTGTTCCTTGTTTTGACGTGCGGATTCATGGATCGTACTCGATGATGAAACTCTCGAAGCAACAGTGATATCGTTATCATCGATGGTATTCAGTTGTATTCGGCACCAAAGCGATCGGTAGGGAGGATATTAACGAATCTTTCGTACTGCAACGAATGACCTTGAATGACCTTCGGAGACCAACATACTGTTACAATACACAATATAGATAATCGAAGGACACCTTGAAATGTCGAAAGGACATCCACCGTAAATACAAAATCTCTCTAGATCTCTCGATCCCTAGATCCCTAGATCCCTAAACCCCTAGATCTCTAGTTCCCTAAATTCCTAGATCTCTAGATCGCTATATATATAGATCCCTAGAACCCTAGATCTCAATATATTTAGATCCCTAGATCTCTAAATCTCTAGAACCCTAGATGTCAATATATCTAGATCCCTAGATCTGTAGATCTCTAGAACCCTAGATCTCAATATATTTAGATCTCTTTCTCTCTCTCTCTCTCTCTCTGTCAGTCTGTCTCTAACTGTCTCTCTCTCTTACACTTTTTAGAGTCACACTTTTGGTCTCGTTTTTTGGGATCGCCTGGCAGATTTTGGAACGCCAACCAGCCGTAAAACATATCCACGTTAAAAATGCCCAAAATTCTTAGTTTCTCAGGTCGTTAACCGGGGTACATTTTCTCAGAATGAAAATCTCAAAGCAAGGGTTGGGTAGACTGGGGCAATACGTCGGAACAGCGGGACTGGCGAAGGTAGAAGGTGGGTTTGATTTGCGGATGGAAGGTTTCTCTCTCTCTCTCTCTCTCTCTCTCTCTCGGGCTGCCGGCCGAACCTGACAAACCTAGGTCTTCGACCCTACGGGCGCCACGGCGAGGAGTATACGGGGTTTTCTCTCTGTTGCGCGGCTGCTCGGGCTATGGCGTGCAGCCACTTTGCCACGACACAGCCATAAACATCTCTGAATGGAGACCACCCACCGGCCTGCACACTTCTCGGAACTGCACTCGCGCATTTCACAAGAACACCAAAGGCGCTCACCGGCGAGGCACTCTTCGCTTCCACTTTTGCGTGGCTCTCCGCCGTTCGTGTACTCGAAAAACCATCCCGGCCAGCCGTACCGCTAGTGAATACCAAGCTGAGAAATCTCGACGGTTATCGATTTTTCCCCCTTGGTATCGACCCGTCTCTCGCTCTCTACCGATTCCCCTCCGACGGAACCGAGAAACACACGTCCTTCCGAGCACGCTCGTAACAACAGATCGCCCTTTTTTCGGATCGGCCGGTTCTGCCCGCGAAATCTTATTTCATAAATGCGATTTCTTTTCCCTCTCCTGTCGAGGAAATTCTCCTCCTCTCTCTCTCTCTCTCTCTCGCACTCCACGTCTTCTCTTTTTCTACCTGCCCCGAATAATGGGATATAGATCCTTCGCACCGTCGATCGCGAGAGCCTCGAACTCTTAGGGTTCTTAGGCCACCTTTCCGACGCGCCGCATTCTTCGCGCGAACGATGCCGGTTTTACAGAGACTCCGGCTTTTCATTTCGGCCGTGTGCCATTTTATATTGCGTTATTACATTCGTTATTGCGATAATAAGCCGTCGGAGGTGGCCACCGCCCAGGACCATGACTCCTTCGGACAGCTTCCGAATAAAAATCCTGTGAAGTACGGTGATCATCTTTCACGGATTTCCGGAGGCGCTGGATTTCTAGAGTAAATTGCGTTCGTTCTAATTTCGGTGCAGGATCGTCCTGGAAAATAAGTTCTTCGACCAGTTGACTGTAAAAAGTAATCAGATCGTGTTGTTCGGTGTCACTTTAATTAGACGAAACACGATCAGTCCGAACGTGATGGTTTCATGAAAAAGAAAGCTCTAAAATTAGAAAAGCTGCAATCTTCTGGCATATAACTGCACTGGTGCGAGTCTCGCCGACGACGCTAGACCCCTCGCTGGCTCGGTCGTCGAGCGTGTTTACCGCTCGACTGGTTCCAAAGCGACCCCCCAGTGGTGGGGATAAAATTTTAACAGTTACGGCGGAGACCTGCGCGACAGTTACGGAGGGAATGCTGCGATCCCTCGCCGAAGGTCGCGAGGCAGAATTTCGAGCGTTGCCCGAACGGTTAATCGCTCGGAAGACTCGGGAGAAGCTGCGCGCGGCGTGGTCTCGATAACGATTCCGATCCGGACGGCCGGTTCTCGGTAACCATCCCGGATCGTAACACTCGGATCCACTGGGCGCTAGGCAGCCTCGGCTGCTTTATGATCGGGGCTCTCTCTCTCTCTCTGCTTCTCGCTCTCGCCTTCGAGGAAGAAGCTTTTCGATAGAAGGAACAAACGGCGAGCTTCGCCGCGACCAGCTTTTTCATCGCGGCTGCGTATAAAATCCACGGGAACCCCCCTCCACAGCCCGAAACCGAGCACCTGCGTAACAGAGCGCACAGTTCTCTGTCCGCGGAATCGGCCGCGGTCCCCCGTGTTTTACGAGCGACCGCGAAATGTTTGTTTGCGCCCTGCTCTCTTCTTTCTCTCTTCCCCTTCGCTCTCGGCTAGCTACGTTGCCTCTTTCTCCACAGTCTGATTTTCTTATCGCGTCAGGTTGCTGCTCGAAAGTTTTACATCGGAATCGACGCTGCAAATAAATTCTTTGAATACACAGGCTGATCGGTAATCGGTGATACGATCAAAAAGGTGATGGGCAATATAAGAAAAATAAGTTGATAGAAGCACAAATAAAACCGCGATATAAACAGCGGTGAGATCGAAGATCGAGAGAAAATCAGATGTAAAAATATTTGAACGCGGATCCTGGACAATATTCCGAATGTCCTACTTATAATAATAAAAGGTAATCGAAGTGTTGAACTTTTTGTTAACTCCAGAAAACTCCGTTTATAGATAATTACGCGTCGCGTATATTATTAATAATAAGTTTATTCAAGGTTTAACGAAAACGAATATAAAAGAAAAAGCTAACACGTGGTGTCACGTCGATTGCCCGGTCGGAACTGGCAAGAGATTTCGGATCTAGATGATACAATCGAATCGCCAAATCGCAGGGCATCTTCCTATTGGCTACCGTGGAGGCATAGAGTATAAAAAGCTTACATTTCAACACGAAGTAAGAAGGGAATTCGGAGGAATCTCGCGACGACTCAGTAATTAAGAGATTCGAATGTTTCAAGAAAACTGTGTGGCAGCTTACGTCGGATCAATGAATACGAGCAATTTTTCTCGCGGCGAGGTATCCGAGAGAAGCAATCGCTATCGCGCTGCGAGCTTTATGCGAGGTACCGAAAGGGCTCGGAATCGATCTCGGCGGACCGTGCAACAATTAATCGGTGGAAAAATGGTGGCGTGGGCAGCAGGTAACGAAGGGAGACCGCGTCACGATCCTCGTATTTATCACGGCCGGGACGGCCGCGGCAAATAAATAATAAATTCAGCGGGGCCGCTCTCGCCGGGGACACATTGTACAACATTGTAGATTACGGTCCGTCCGGCTCCGCGAATTTATAATCCTGCAACGTTGAAATTGCCCGCGCTCGCTCGCATCGCCTCAGCTCGGCTCGGCTTCGCTCTCGCGAGTTCCGTTACGAATGAATCCACCGCTTGTAGGATATACAACGCGCACCTTAACCGCCTAACCGGCCGGCGTGCTAACCGGACCTGCAGGATTCGCGGGCTCTCGCGAGCACCGGCCATCGCATAATACACATGACGCTCGTATATCTCGTGTTACGCAATCCTCTCGTCCGGCTAGATTACACCGTTTCGCGGGCCCGCGGAGTTTATACGCGTCTAATCGCGCCGCGCGACGAACATCAATCCTCGCCGAGGAAAAACCGGGGCCCCCCGGGCGAATTGATGGGCCCGGCGAGCAGGGACGCGCCGCAACACTCCGGGCCCCATGCGATTTTCCGTGGGACCCTCCCAAAGCGATCCCATCGGATCCCGCTTCGAGAACTTTTTTTTTCGCTCGAAACGCATAAATTCCTTCCTGATAATCGTTGCCTGCGCAAATCCGCGAACGGCGCGGATTTTTGCAAGACGAACCGATGGGGAAAGGCTTGATTAATTCGCGGAGGCTCGACGTCTTTCCGGAGGATTGCTTAACATTTTACACGGGGATGATGCTAGTGTAGTTTTCATTTGAATCGAGCCGCAAGTTTTATCGAGAATTATTTGTTCATCGCTTAGGAGCTTTTAATGATGAGTAATTAAATGTTATTAGGAGGTGAGCCTCTTTTGTGAGAACGAATTATATACTTTTTATTGGATCAGAAGATACTGTGAATAGTTTTTGATACTACTCGGGAGTAATGGTATTTATGAACATTAAACTCTCTGCTTGTTCACGTACATTTTTAAATATTTATATTTTCCATAAAGCAGGATTAGAAGAAGTTCGATATAAATTTGGAGAAATTTCAAACATAGGTTAAAAGGTATCTGTTTTTTCAATTGTTGAATTTATCTTCCTTGGTGCCCAAGGGATTGAGACGGCCCTAATCGAGAATCGCAAGCGCATCCTTCTCGAGATTTTCATTCGCCACGGCGCGGCGCGGCGCGGCGCGGCGCAGCGGCTGTGAACATCTCCCGACGTGGAATCCGCTCAAACCGGAGACCCGTAATCTGAGATTCGGTGCCCTTACACGCTTCTAATCGCGTCGCACGCTGACCGCGAGCATCGATCCTCCTCCCCGCTTGAAAAATCGAGGTCCAGGTGAATCGATGAACCCTCTCGGAGCCGTTCAACGCTCGCCACTCGAGAGGATAGTTCCGTGAAATATAGTGAAAATAATCGGTCTGATGATTCCTAATCCCCTGACGATTTTCGAGGCATCGTTACACGAAACTCGTGAGAGTTATCCTTATTACCGCGATATTTCCGATGTAAATGATACATGTTTCATGTTTCAGTTACATCTTTTGTATTTTCATACGATTCTTCGATGGTCCAGGTAATTTTCCATCAATTCTACGAAACGCAAAATGTGCGTCTTTGTCGTAGAAATACATGTGAGCTACGTCCACTTTTTTATATTTTACTTTTCTTCGATCATCCAAGCGGGTTTTCGATTATTTTAATTCTGTCTCATCTTATTACAATTATTTTATTTTCGAAAGTAGAAAGTATTCGAAAAATTTCATTCCTCATCCGTTCATCTTATTAACATTTTACTGTCACGTCAATTTGCCATAGTCATTTCAAGAAATAAAAATACTTTCAACATCGTTCACGGTATATCAATAAATGAGACTGTGGATCTACTTTACCAGTGGCTCTAACTATGAATTATGAGCTACGTCCAACCTAGATGCAGGATTCGGCTCCTGTCCCGCGCATTAGATCAGAAAATCGTGGAGGGCTTAGCAGAGGAGGACAATCCTCGGCAACGATCGATGCTAATTAGCGATCGAACGTTCCGCGGAGATGAGGAGATCCTCTTTTCCCGGAGGATCACCCTGGCGATTACCAAGGGGAATCTTATTCGCGTCCCGGCGAGCGAAAACAGCGGACGCATCCGCATTGCGGACCACGTTCCTCCGCGTTCCCCGTCGATCCCGAAGACGGATGCGTAGCGTGGCGTACGCTTCTCGTCGAGGCAGCAAGTGTAATAAAGCCCCGGCCAGCAGCAGCGGGAGGAGAACACAGAGAAACGTTTCTCTCTCTCTGTCTCTCTGTTGGTATATACGTGCAGACGCGGTGCAACCGATGCAACCGATGCAACCGATGCAGCCGAGAGGAGCCGCGCGGAGAAACACGCTGGCCGAGAGAGTAATGCGCGCCAGTGCATAGTAGTAATAATAAAGTGGTAGTGGTTGGCACGTCACGGTCCAACAGGCCGATCAACCGTCCGTGCGCCGAGCCGGCTACTGGTCTCCGCCCACGCACAAATCTGCACGAACACATACACCAACACACACACACCCAGCCCCGGAGGGGCCTCGCGAATCGGACACGAACCGAGACCCGAACACCGGGGAACGTCCGTGAACCGTTTCGCGAACGAGCTGCCGGGGACCTTTGGAAATTGATTCTCGGGACGCGTGCACCAGAACCCGCCGTATGGGAATCGGATCTTCGGGGCCGAGGAGAACCGACGGGAATCGATCCTGAAGAGCCCTGCGAGGAGTGATCGCAATCTTCTAGGAATTCGTCCTAGAGACGAGCAGACGGCGGATCTTCGCGTAGAATAGAAATTTTCTTGGAATTGGCCCTGGAGAGCTCTGGCGATAGCGCGCGGAATTTTTCCAATTGAATCAGAGATTTTTCTTGAACGCCTAGTTCTATCGCCGATAAAAAATATTTTAATACCGTCACAGGAGCAAGAAACAGTGGTTTGTGATCGTAGAAGACCCTGAAGAGGTTGTAGGAAATTTTAGAAATGCCAGAAGGTGTCGAAGCGATTTTAAAGGCAGAAAAAAAATCCGTAAGCTAATATCGTGTTGCGAGCAGGATAGCTTCTTCGGCTAACGAAAATTTTTTATTAGAAACTTGAAACAGTTGGTTCATCTAGGAGTGAATTTTCGCGAATAGCTTGTTCTACCGAAAAGATCTTGTGACAACCTAAAGGTAGCGATAGTTCACGATTCCAGACACCACAAGAAGCTTATAATGCATGTGCTTAGAATCCGAAGAAATAGCTCGCAATTTCACACGGGATCGCAAGAGATTATCACTTGAACGCAAGTGCGCCGGATAATACCCGCGAGTTCGAAATGCCACGACTATCGCAGACTCTAAAATGATTTTTAGTTCCCGGTTGCTATGTCCGAAGTGTTCATAAAATTGCACAGCGTTCGTCTCGCAACACAGAAGCTCGAAATGATCTAACGACACGACCCCGATCTAGACGAGCGGATCAAGGTGGAACCGATTTGCAGAGAAGCTAAAGGTTCGAGAGAAGTTCACGACGATTGATTTACGGGAGAGGTGAATACGAGGCTTCCACGAGCTAGTCTAAGGACCCGAACGCTAACTATAGAGGATCTGCTAGATTGGTAATAGTACCCGAGATCTGTTATTGAGTTTTCCAAAGGTCTACAACCCTCGCGTTTCCCATTCGGCTTTACCAGTTTTCTATCTCCCTTTTCTTCCCTCCCCCCCGCCGTCCCCTCCCGTATTTGGATTCTATTTACCTCGCGTTTCTCCAGTTAGCTCCATCATTCAATCCGACTGGCAATTCTGAAGGTGCTGGTACTCGACACGGCTTCCTATTTACCAAGCGATCTTCGCAGCTGATTTCCTAGCTGGTCTCCACCAGGAGTTATTCCGATCTTCTTGTTTTAATCCTCCCGCAAACACTGCACTTCGTTGGCCAAGCAAACTCGGTTCCGGTTACTAACCACTCGCGTTTCCCACGTACCCCTTGACCTTAATAAATTCAAGCTCATTAGGCAATCGTTGCGAAACTGGACAACGTATCCCGAAAGATCCTTGAATCTCTTCAAGGTACTCTTCGAGTTACTCGGATTCGAGGGATGCAAAAATTTCCGCACGAACACGCCCGGTCGATTGTTCATCGTTTCGTTCGGAAAAGAACCAACGGGCATCGAATTAGCCGCGATCACCGCGAAGCCCAATTACCGTCCAGGTAGAAGGATGTCCGACGATTTCGCCAGAAACGTCGTCCTGCGCAACGCGAGGCGCATGTTACACATAGCGCGCTCGTATTGAAGCAACACGCGAGAAGGAACGTTGCCTCGTCCCGGCTACAGCGCGCCTGTACCGCAATTCACGGTAATAGGCGAATCGAATTTCCGTCGATGTTTTATTCAATTATTGCCGAGATTTCCGAGAAGCTCCATCAGACGGAAGATTCCGCGGAATTCTGCTTTCGGTGCCCTCTTCGGGCTCGGACGCGTTGCTTCGACGACCGAGTTCCTCGCATTTCGAGCGGTATTTCCTTTCCAAATTTTTGATTACGAACTCTACGGTCTTACTTTGTATTTGATCGGCTTGCTGTTCTTGTCCTTGACGCGGCCCGAATTTCTTTTATTTCACCGAAGTTGCGAACAGTGTCTCGAATATTTTCAACGGTGATTAAAATAATGATTTATCATAGGTTGAAACGCACCAGCCGTTTTACAAATCAGGACTGCGATGAACGATAAAGCCGAAAGTTATACCATTACTGTCGTCGATGGCATAACGGTGGACTATGCACCGGGATTTCTACTTGTCTTGCTTCTTTTATTTACCACCGAGCTGCAGACCCGCTGACGATTCTGGGAACCCACATGCGCTGGCGATTGACCTCGAATATTAACAATTTCGACGATGAACCACAATCACGCAGAGTCGTGATCGAATCGTGTTGGATCTTATGCACTGACATCAATATTTATAAGCGAAGATGGCAACATTTATAAAATCTTGTTTGAGTCACTTTTGTGTAACAAACTTTATTCTATCCTTGATCCACACAACAATATATTATTTGGTTGCTATAATATTGTATTAATTGTAAAATGATGAGGCTTGCGAGTTACAAACGCTCCATCGATATTCGAACTTTTTAGTCGATTTGCATTTGACCGTCCTATAAATGATTTTTCTTCCATATTTGAAAAAGTGAAATACAAAAATCGCAATGTACTCCGTATATTTCTCTTTATTTCTCGTAATGTATGTAGTATCGTAGTTTTAGCCAGGCCAAAAGGAAGAGGGCCATAAAAGAAAAAGTGTCCCTGACGAAAATCAGGCCTAGGGGTTGGCTGGGTTTTTCCAGGTTACGAGGAAGGGTGTGTGAGCGAGAGTTTGAGTAGGACATTTTTGGGGAGAATAGATAGATTTGCGTTGACTGCGAAGAGTGAAGGACGTGTGCGTTGCGAGCTTAGAGTACCTTTTTGTTTTTACACCGAGTTTACACCTATTCAATACCTTTTTACTTACTTATAGATTAATAAATAAAACATATAAAACCAAATACTATATAAAACGACACGCAAGAGACGTTTGCGATTTATCTCCGTGTATTTCATGTTCCGAAAATACGACTAAAAAATTCGCACTGCATACAGGATGAATTAATACTAAATCCAACGAGAGGATCGGCATTGCTCTGGCAGAAGTGGGTTGAAAAATTCCTAAGAGAACATCGCCGCGAAAAGCATCCGCCCGGCGAGCGTTAATCATCCGGTAACGCTCCTTAACAACCACCGGTTCCCACGGCGATCATTTTCGCACGCCAAAAATAAACCAATAATTTTCAACTCGCGCAACGAGAATGACCAGCAAGGCGAAAGAAACAGGATCACGGTAATAATGACGGAAATTGCTCGGTCAAGCAGTATATCCGCACACCGACAAAACGGAATAGCTCGCATATTGTCCATAAAATAATGATAAAAGTCGAAATGGCTGCGGACGGTACCGTTAGCGTGCAATTTCCCTATCGACGATCTGGTTCGCTTATCGGTTCGAATTATTATTAGCGAGAGGTAATTCTTGGACAAGAGGAACAAGTGGAAACGAACCTGTATTTGTTCTCTAGCGGCAATGTCGGCTTCAGCAGGAACCACTTTTCAACGGGGAATTTTTTCCGTGGCGACGGCGGCGCGGCGAGCAGAGCGCGATACCGTGTCTGACTAGTGGCCGATCTTTCCACTCGCGCGGACGCGTTTTCCGATTTTTCACGCGGACGACTACCGTAGTAAACCGATTATAAATCGTGGCGTGTCGAGCAACAGGGGCGAGGCGTGTCCTCTTGGCGCATCTCGTACGCGATGGTATTTACCCGTTAAGAAGGGAGAGACGCGTGGGCGTGAAGGCCGATTCCGCGCGCCATCCAGATTCACGGTCCGATTCTACTCGGAGCTTACAGAGTCGCAATTTCGCTGTTGCGCAACAAACTGCGCGACATTTTTTTCGATCCCGACTGCTGGGAGTATTAACTATGACGATCAATTACCTGCGTTTTCGATCGTTAATATAAATTATTGAAATAAAAATTTTGCTACACGGAGCCAAACAGAAATTCTTCGTTCCATCAACGATTTTCGGAAGCCGAACTAATATACTGAAATTGTTACATTATTTTAATCTGTCAATTGCACCTACTAATTTTTATACTCATTAATTTCCCCAGCTGTTTCGAAGATGGATTTTGGGGGATGAATTGCGATAAATTTTTTATACATATTTCTACAGACGAACAGAATGTTCTAATATGATAATAAAATAAAAATGAGATTATGCTATAAAAAGATTGTTGACCTTTTATGATGCTAAGTAGTTTTTACATTATACAGGTGGCGGCAATATTAAGTGGACACTCTTAAAAATCGCTTAACTTTTTTAAAATTGGTTCAAACGACTTGAATTTTTTTAAAATGAGTAAACAAAAATTTGTTTACATTGCAAATGTTAGCAATCATAAAAAAATTAAAAAATAATGTTTTTACAACTTTTTTATCTAAACAAATTTTTGTTTACTCAATCTCTAGCAAACTAATCGGTCTAACATCTTAAAAAAATTCGAGTCGTTTGGACCAATTTTAAAAAAGTTATGCGATCTTTAAGAGTGTCCACTTAATATTGCCACCACCTGTATCTCAGTTTAGTGAAAAAGAATTTTGTTGTAGATGATTAAAGAACTGGCTCACTGTACCAAAGCATTCTCATCGTTCATTTTCGTATTAATACCTGATCCGGGACCGAAAAATTCGCAAGGAACGACCAATTAACATTCACGTTTCCGTAAATACAGTTTCCGCAACGGTACCATCATCCCGAACAACTGTGATCCTAACACCTACGTGATTCCCCGTGAAAAAAAAACACCTCTAAAATCGTAGGTGGCAGTTTCTCTGAAAAGATGGCACACCAATATCGCATCCTCCGCTTCCCATTCCTCTATTATTGTTCCTCCCGGTAGTCAGACCGGGCCGTCGTTGTAAAATAGGCGAAAAAATCGCGCGTGACTCAAACGCTACGAGACGCGAACGAGGAGAACGCGAACCTGGCGGACCAATGAACTATGCGAGGAGGCATCTCGGCTTCCAGCCAGAAAACACGTAGGCAGACAATGGGACAGAGAGCGCTCACCGGAGAGGGTAATGAGGCCCGTCTTTAATTTGCATCCAATGCGCGCAGCTGGCTCCGCCGATAAATATGCATGGATTCGGCCACGATAGTGAAAACAACTTGTACTTGTTGCGACATCGATCATTCCTCGATCGACTACTGTGCGTCATGACGAGAACCGAAGCTCGAATAATTAACATCGCAAAAGGCTCGCGACATCTACCGATTATAATTGATGGCGTTATTTCAGCTTCGTTAGGAGCACTCCGCGTTTGGTTGGACGCGAAATTATTATAAAATTAATTATTCACTCTCTCTCCTCTCATCATAGACACAATTTGTGAACGTTACCTTCGCGTTTCCTTAATAATTTGAAATTCTAATGGTCGTGTGCTGATTATTAAAATTTTTTTAGCTGCAGTATGTAAAATGATTTAAAGTTAACATTGCTCGCGAATAAAAAATATTTTTTCCCGCGTGAAGGAAATCTAGTCGAGCTCCTAACAGAAAATATTAATGATAATCTCTGAAAGCTTAATCTCGGGGGACATGGTTCTCGGTGTTCAATTCCTCGCAGGTCCAATAAACGTTATACGGCCGTATTTTCGGATCGAGCGATGCTAAATAAAATCGGACACTCGATTCCGAGAGCAGTCAGAGCGTTTGATGTCGGGGAGCAATCGGAAACAGCTCGTTCGATCTTCATTCGCCTGGGACAAAGAGTGTCGAGTCCTCAAGGCGTCGTCCGGCCTCGCGACACCACCAATTTTTGCTAAAGCTAAAGAGCGGTGTCGCAAGTAAGACCGTTTCATCGGTTCGCCCATAACACTGTGGTCGTTAATGAATTAATTACTTAACCAGTCGATTAGGAACTATCGAATGGTGGTAGAGCACCGGCCGAGAGTCGTTCCGGTCGCCGAGCATGGGATCCCATAAGCGAGTCTAGACCGTGCGACACGCCGCGGAATCGACGTCTTCACTCGGCGCCGCGCCGGAGGAAATCGTTGTCCGCGGGAGAGCACGAAGAAAAAGAAACGATAGATGAGGAGGTGGAGATGAAGAGGCGAGAGAGAGAGAGAGAGAGAGAGAGAGAGAAGCAGAAGATGAAGAAGAAGCCTCGCGACTAATTGCCCGTTCAGAAACCAGGGTTTCCTGCGCGCGGTAGCCCCTAACAGTACACCAACTTCCTGCTGCTATAACTGTATCCCGGTTGGAGAGATGGAATTGCTCGGGCCGCAGGATCGAAAGGATTTCCCGGAGACTAGGTTGGACGGAGGATAGAGGATCGAGATATGCGAGGGATTCGAGGGATCCGCGGACAAAGGAGCTAGCGGGGGATTCCAGAGAATTCCATCTACCGACCATCTACCGCGAGGATTTCAACAAACTCCCCGAGAATCCCCGCGTAAAATCCGCATCGTCCCCGTCCCTCCACCCTCTCACCTCCCGCGCTCAGAGAATCGCGGAAAAAAGTCGCGAGACCTGCCATTTTTCTATTCCATCTCGACCTGGGCCGAGAGGATTAACCCTCGCACGAAATGCAAAATATTAGCCGCAGGGTCGAACGGAGCAGATCAAGCGAATCCATCGCATTAGAAGCTGAAAGATTCCTAGAATGGAAAAAAAGGAAACTGGATTATGTGAGCTTGGATCTTTTTGAGGAACAATATAAATTTATTGAGACGACCAAAGAAATTTTGGGGTATGTCGTTGATTCAAGATCGATCAAATCTATACCTTCTGAAGTTCTGAAATCCAACTGTTAGGGTACGTTGCTGATTGAGTGACTTGTTGGTTCAAGACTGATATTGATAACGCTAATTGAACGAGTACATCGATGCCACCTGAGACTTACAAGGCCAACATCGAAACATTGTCGCTGCTGATTAATCAAATTTATCGATAGCTTCCGAGGTTCTGGAGTAAGTTTGTAGGTTAGACGACTGGTTGGTTCACGATCGGAATTGTCGCGTAATATGATAAATTCGATTTTCACTAGAATTTTTCACCGAACCAATTCGTCGGAATATGCGAAACGAATTCGCCGACCGTTTTAATCCAGGTTATTCCAGGCTCGCGTGTCACCGGCACAGCGCAGCGGCTAGCCTGAGGCTCTCCTCTCTCGTGCGTGTGCGCGAGTGTTCGTGCGGCGCGGCGGTGAACGCGTCAGCTGAAAATTACCAGGTGTCTCCCGATCGAAACACAGGGGAGAACTGCGCCGTCGCGACGGTCGGTGGTTAATTAATTAAGCAGAATATATGGTGACCTTGGGCGTCCTTTGAGCGAGCTGCAGAGCCATTTTGTCTCGAACAATTTTCTTTTTTATTCATCGAGAACATTGAATGCAGCAATATTACACAAAAGAGTCTCCACTAAAAATTGCTGTACCATTATTAAAAATATTGTTTACATTATTAATCGTTTCACTGCGGGGGTGGTTTATAAACCACATATTAAAATTATAGCCAGAGGCGGGTGTGATATATAAACAACATGTTAATTTTTGATGGTATCAAATAGCGGCTGGGGCTTATTGTATACAACTAAAATAAAATAAATGCAATAAAAATATCTTTTAAAATAGAATATCGCTTCGGTATAATTTAAAATTAGAATGTATATACTTATTTTTATTTTATCTTTCTTATCGTTATTTTTTTGCGTTTAGTCACTAGTTTAGTATCTAATCACTATCTAAACATTTCAGTATTTTACAAGGTATTACATTAATTTCATATTAGGTGGTTCGGAACCCGTAATAAAAAGTAGGTCCCGCTGAAATTGGGCGACAGTGAGAATGGAAGGAGGGGGGGAGTGGTAAATGGATTTGAGACCCTGAGGGGACCAAATATCATTACACAAGTATCAATTTCATATCCATAAAATGAAAAACAAATAATATAGAATTGAATTATTCTAGGTTGGAAAGAAACGTTTAATTTTCAAGTAAAGTTAAAACAGCTCCGTGTGCAAAGGGTTAATCCAAAAACTCGCATATCAGAGGAGGATCAGTCCACCATAATTTTGATGCTACCTTCTCGACTAATTTCTACAAGGTTCACCATAGGACGTGTCTCCTCCTGCAATAAATATCCATCTAAAGTTCAGTAAACGGTACATTTCGGTCACACCAGCTCCCACCCACAAATTCCCTAGCCCCATCCCGCCTCGCCAAAAAGTCGCTTATCGAAACAGGTTTGGCATAATCATGTTCTTATCATACGGAAGACCCGAAACGACGCGCTAGAATGTTGGCATCTCGCGTCCGATACCAGTTCCCGTTCGTTCGCGACGATCGCTGGCTACCGGGTAGCGCGTCGACGGAAGAACAGCCTCGAAGACGAAGGAGGAACGGGAACATCGGCGCACAGGATCGCGGGATGGTTAATCGTTCGCGACCAGGCTTCTCCCCGGAGTAATCGTAATTTTCGTAGTACGCTGTCTCGAGTCGCGGGCGGCAAAGAGGAAGAACGCGTCGACGTGGACCAGGGAGGGGGATCCCCCTGCCAGTTGAATAGGGGAGAAGGTGGCACACGAAGAGGGGGGGGGGGACGAAAGGGGGCACCGGTGACCGGAAGCCACGGTTTGTTCAGCCGTTGAACCTGCTCTCGTTTAATTCCGTTCACGGAGCGGCTCCGAGGCAAACCAGGGCTATTATATCGCTGCACCGAGCGAGGATGACGTTATGTATCCCGAGGCTGTCCTGCTCCGCGATCCACCCGATCCAACGATCTACACCGTTTCGTATCCTTCTCTCGTTGGCCGATTCTCTCATTATCCCCTCTGCCTCTTCGTCGATCCTCCGTTTCTCTCGCTCTCGAAACGCGGGACAGCAAAAGTGGTGCAAAAGGTTGATATTATTGGTAAATAAAAAATCTTCATTACCCCTCAATACCAAAAAGAATTTAATTCATATACAAATTAATAGTTATTTGAAATTTTCGTATAAAATTATTTTAACCAATATTTTACCAATAAAATTTAAGTTATTTCTATTTGAAATAAAAAGCAAAAAATGGTTTTTCACAATTAACTGCGACATATTTAAAATCAGATTAATTCTCCATTGAAACTGTTGCGGTCTCGAGGACGACCTGGCAGACTGAATTTCACAAGTTCCGCCAGGAAACGCGTGAAGCCCGCATCGGGCCAGACAAAAATTGCATGGGGAAGCCCTAAACGTCTGCCGTTCAGCACTTTCTCGGGAACATGTGCAGATCGTGCAGACCATAAATTATTCGAACAAGCCTCTCGATGTGTCGAATCCGTCTGGTTTTGCGGTGGGCTTGAATGGTCGCGTATAGCAATTACAAGGAGTCGTGGTTCGGCTATTGTGAGAAGCAGCTAACCGTGGAAGACACGCGGGAGCAGCGACAACCTCCTTCGACCGGCAACAATAATTCGCTGGCGAGAAAGGGTCCGCGCTTCCTGGATAGCACAGGTGCGTTTCCTAGCCGCGGTTATGACGATCGGCGCGACCGAGAGGCAGGGACGATTAAGCGAATAAGGAGTCACGGCAATAGGGAAACACCTGCTCGCCTTTTATAACGGCCAGTAAAATGCTTCGTTAAAGGATCGACCCGGCTCGGATCCTGTAAATTTAACGATTTCGCCGGACAAAGTACGGTCTAACTGCCCCGTAACCGGTACGCCTTCCTTGTTGATTGCGGTTGCCGGAGCCGGGAGGGGGTGGAGGGGAGGGCGACAAAACAGGTAAACAGAGCGGGTTGAGGAGGACAGTAGCGGGACGAGAGTGGGGACGATCGACGTATCGCCTCCTTTGGCCAATAAAGTAACGACGGGAAATTAATCTCATTGGAAAAGAACCGTGCCATCTATCGCTCTCTGTTTTCCTCCGGCTCCTCGATTCTCTCTCGCTCCTTCTTCACGCGATTTTAGCAACCGCGGGTTTTTACGCGGCGTTTACGAGGCGACAAAGTGCGCCTCGCAGCAAAAACTTGCACTTAACGAGAGGATTTGTAGTCCGAGGTTGCCGCGCGAGCGCGCGCGCGCGGTGGTAACCGATTAGGCGAGGAGGCCGGGCCCGGGATATAGGATCGTTAATTTAATTTTATTCCGATCCCGCTGATAATCCCGCGCAACCGAGGCCCGATCGCAATAAAGCTCCGCTTTCGAGCCCGATCGAGGCTCAATTCGATCCGGGCTCGATGTCCGTGAGCAATCGTTTCTGTTCCCAGGAATCGCTGAGACGCGATCGTCGCGTCGTTTAACGGGGATTTATGCGCTATGAGCTTGCGCGGACTTGGACGATCGTAGCCTAGTGTGAAAGGTTCCAGAGAGAGTGCCGAGTCTCTCGAAGAAATATGACCTCCGATCATTGTATTCGAACTGCCATTTTCAACGTGCTTCTCAGGTGGTTGCGTTTTTAATTAGATTGAGCTCACCTCGGTATTCTTTGAACGGATTTCGAAATGAAAGTTTAGCGGTGCAGCGAAGTTAAATTAAAGCCGCGTAATAGAAGGCGCAAGTGATTCTACACAGCTCTCGAGTGTCTCGCGGACGGTACATCTGTGATTACGCGGGTTAATCACGATCTCTGCAGATGTGACTGCAGACCTCTAATTATGCAGAAGTAGCTTAGCAGAGGATTGTTATTTCTAGCCCCACCTATTGAAGAATACACGCAAAACTGGGTCGAGAAGAACGCTGTTGAATCTCGAGGTGATTTTAGATGAATTGCTGAGTGGTACTTACGAGTTAGAGGTAGAGCGTGCCGACGCGTCGCGGTGCCACTACGGTGACAGCCAGACGTGGTCCGCATTTAGTCGGTGGCAGCGGAGCTGCTGTGGTCGGCGGCGGGGTTTCCGGTCTGGTACAACCTAATCCACTTCCGCCGCGTAGCTCCCATACTAGGTTCGTCAGTGAACGCGGTCTGCTCAGACGCCGCGATCTACATGGACATTTGTTCCTTCTAAACTGATCCTCTTCGATAAAGCTACTCTAGAAGCTAACCCTAGCAAGTGTTTCCACAAAAGGATCGACAGCAGAAACCGGGATAAAAGTTTTCTATGAAGTTTAACTTTTACATCAGATTGTATCTATTAGTATTGGATTTTTATAATTATGCTAACCTGACCCAACAACCCAAGCTAGCGAATCTTTCAAAAAGTATTGACAAGAGGAACCACGTCGAAGATCTCTCCCCGATACCTTTTTTCCGGCAGCTTAGCGCCAGCACCAGAGTCCCCCGACGTCCTCCCTCCAGAATGGCTGGAGTCAAGCGTCCCGTCCAGCTCCATGGCCTGCTGCAGATTGGTCAAGCTCTTGTACCGAATATTAAAAAGCGGGGATCCTCCCTTGTAGCCGGGTGGCGTCTCCTTCAGCGGCGACGCGCTCTTCTGCCTCATCAATGGACGTCCTCTCTGGGTGCCGCTATTCTTCACGTACAGCTTCGCTAACGGCGGCTTTTCGACTCTGGGCTGGGGCGCGTCTTTCACCGCGCGCCTTGTCCTCTTCTCCGCTTGAATCTTCTTGGTCGGGATGGTCTCGATAGGCGGCGGTTCGGGTCTGTCGTCCAGCAACGGCGCAATCGTAACAGTGACCGGCGTGAGAGGTGGACTGTTCCCTTGTGTAGCAGGCAGCGGACTTTCGTAAGGAGACCTGACGCTCTTCGGCAAGGGTGCAAATCCGCGAACATAGTCGTAAATCTGATCGATCTCGTCGTACTCCTCGGTGCAAGCCGAAGGAGGAACACGATTTTCATCCCGGTATCCCGCGTGTCCCGAGGACGCCTGGTGTCCGTTGCTGTGGTAATGATGATGGTGATGATGGTGACCGTTGTTGTTCCTGTGGTGACCCAACGGCCCGTTGTCCGAGTTGGTGGACGACCGCCTGAGGAAGCCTGCTCCGCTTCTGGTCTGCCTGGAGGGCTTGCTTTCACCAAGACGACCGTCCAGCACGTGTGCCCGGTCTGCCACGTCGGCTACAAGCCGGGACGCGCGTTCCACCAGCCTGGTGAACTCTTGCATAGACCTGAGGGCTTCTTCGTTCCTCGCTTTGACCAGCTTGAGGGGCGCGGCGAGCGGGAGCGCGACCGCCGCGCCCTCTCTTTGTAGCGGCAGCGCGAATACGTGCTCCTCCTCGAAGGTGGACAGCAGCCTCAGCTCTGGGACGAACTGCGAGGACGACTTCAGGCCTCTGGGAGGCTGGCCGTGCACCAGTCGCACTGTCAAAGGCAGGCGCTTGCTGAGCAACGCCCGGGCTGTATGCACGCCGCTGATGTTGTCCTCGCGCGCCAATGCGCTGAAACGGCCCCGCTGCTCCATGCCAAGGAGAACGCTCTCGCCGCGACAATCCACGCAGCGTAAAAATCGACCACGACCAGGTAGACTCACCTCGCCCGCCGTCACGATCGTCTCGCCAGCCGCCAGAGTCCTCGTACCCTCCGGGACCACCATCCCCGTGTCGTCGTCCACCCTGCAGGCTATCCCACGGACCGTCTCTCGAACCAATGCACCCTCCTCGGGACATCTTCGGCATAGCTCGCTAACAGACTCGATCCCTCGGACTGCTCGACCTTCCTCGCTCAGAATCTCGAAGTAACCGGCGTACGAGTCCGGGATTGCCAGTCGTGGACCAACGCCGACCACTCGACGACCCTCTTTGATCTTCACTGCTTGTGCTACGATTTTACGACGACGTCCTGCTGATACCAACAACGCTGTGCTCTGCAAACTTGGCGCTGGCAATGTTGGCACTCCTAGACCGCCGTATTGGCCTTTAGTGATCTTGATTACCGCGGGCAAGCGGTACTTGGAGACAAATTCCCGAAGGTATGTCGCTTCCTCGGCCCACCGGGCCGCTGCTACCACGATCTGACCGTCCGTCGCGGCCATCGCGGCGCTACAACGCCGCACACCCTCGCGAGCACGGACCCGCACCCGGCCCGGACGTCACCCGCCACTGGGTCCGAGTGGGCCCCGATCCAAAATGATCGCTACTGGTGCTCCTGATGGGCGGGCGCCGCGCCTCTATGCTCCATCTGGAAATTCAAGTGAAAGGTTCTCTGTTAGAAAATTGCAGTTGCAAAAATAATAATAATATTTAATGTATATAATAATTAATATATCTATTCGGTCTTGTTCGATTGCCGTTTGCCATTTTTGGGGTACCTTATCGTGCTGTTGAATAAGAATAAAAGAGAACATCAAGAAAAATATTTCTCCCCACCGTTCGTCATGATCGTTCAAAAAAAAGTCAACATCGACCTAGAGAAACATTGTGTCGTAGTTACGAAGACTGGAACGTTCGCTCGGAACATACGCCCACGCGAAAGGCGGAATTTCTTTCGGTCGATCGGTGAACGATAAAATAGCTTCGGTCGATCCAGTCACGAATTAAATGAGGGGGCTAAGGGTCCGATAAGAAAAAAAAGAACCGAGGAAAGCGATAATTGCCGGCGCGAAACGATCGAGCAGCGGAGTAGTCATCGGTGGCAAGCGACCGCGATTTATATAATCGTCCGGACGATATCCGATACGGCGCGGCGAGACCGGCCGGAGGTAACACGGAAGCATCAGCTCGGTTAGAAAGATAGTTCTGGAGCAGGGCTGTTCCCAAGAGCCGCGTTACGGAATAACCGACGGAATTTCCGTGCCGATCGGCATAACCGTGAAGCAATTCGTCCGGGAGAATCGTTTAATGCGGGCCGCCGCTGTTGCAGGCCGTTCAAGAGCGTTGCAGAGCGTTGCAGAGAGGCGCGATGCTCGATGGCCCAGTCACGATCGTTACTTTCCTCCGACGTGATATACGCTTTAGAGAAATCCGAAACAATCGGCGGCACCGCCCATTTACGTAGACTTCGGGGCCCGGTGTACGCTCGTTAGGTAACCAGGCTCCGAGATACAAGCCGCCACTAGGCTGATGCTCGACGAGAATCGTTTGGATACGCCAATGATGCGGAGACACCGTATCAGGAAGCGAGTCCTGCCTCAAACTCAATTTTATCAGCTGATCTCTGAACCGCGCGCGTTGCCACACTCGAGCGGAACGCGGGCCGAAAATCGGTCACCGATTTTTTCCTATTACTGATGCGGACACCGCATCAGGAAGTGATTCCTGACTCGTACTCAATTCTGTCGGTTGATCTCTGATCTCTGTGCGGCTATATTCGAGCAGAAAGCGAACCAAAAACCGCTTTTTCCGTTTACCGATGCAGGACTCACAAGGAAATAACGGGAAATGTTATTACAGTACAGGTGCTCTTAAACAAAGCATTTCTTTAAAAAAGGAGTCGATTAAATTATTTCAGAAAGAAATCTCGTAAAATCATGTACTGTGCGGACAGTTAAATGAAAGATAGTTGAAACTGCAGATAGTTAAAACGAAATCAAGCCAGGATTGTGCACGCGTATCGGAGTAAAAAGCAAACGAGCGAGTCGAATCCATTGCACGGATGAGAGAGATGTCTCGTGGCTGTTGGGGTTCCCGGTTCCCATCGCGCGGGGACGTTCCGGGCCGGATCGGGCCGGCTCGGGCCGGGCCCATCGTGTATCAGATACAGCCGCGATCCGTCTGTTCCCGTATCGCGTAATCGCCTTATCACGGGAACACGCACGCCGCGAAGGAACTTAACGGTTTCCTGCGTTCGATCAAAGCACCGTTCCCAGGGAAAAATTCCAATACAAATTTGCATCGAGCCGGCGCGGCGCGGCGTGCCGCTAGAATCCGCCGTGAAAGCCTATGTGTGTAGAAGGGGATCGCAGCGCCGCGGAGGAGAAACGAGGTTGGAGGAGGACGAGGACGAAGAGGACGAAGAGGAGGACGGAGGACGAGGAGCGTGTAGGAGAATGCAGGACAGAGGAGGAGTGTGTCGAATAACTTCCTAGAGGCGCGCCTGTCACGACGCCCCGGGTCATTGGTCACCCCGGTGCTTATCTCGGGCCGGCTGCGGGCCATCTTGCGAGGCCCCTTTCAGACGGCTCGATTTTCACCGCGCGATTTCATTATCCCCCGATATCCAACCACGTTACACTCTGAATGGGCCTTTCACACGGCCGCGGCGATAAATTGCCCGGGGATCGTTAGAATGGGACGCACGGGACGGGGAGAACGGACTTCCGTGTGGGCCCCGGGCCCAACGGGGACTCATCTCCGCGCGATGATTCACCGGCCCTGGTGACGCGTCGCGTTTTTGTCGGGCCACCGGGTGGTAGGTGGCAGACGATCTGCCGCGCAGATACTTCGGGCCCCGGGGACTACCGATGAGTTCATGGGGGTTGCATTCTAATCGCTCGCGTGGGCTTTGGTTATCCTTCTTGGGAACAGCTGGTTAAAGTATTTGTTTCTTTTCAGAGAAGTTCACGGAAAATTAGATCACTCTTTTGGAAGAAGTTCGTTGGGCCCTATGCGGGCCCAAGCGTCCCCCATTCATTTCAGATAAAGGATCACTTTCAGCACGTTATTTTTCATATTTTCAAAGAGTATTGCAATCTAATAGTCAGCATCGATTTTGATTGTACTACGTGGACTTAAATTATGTAGATTAAAGCGTTATAAAAACGGTGGGTTTCTCGTTTAACTAAAACGAAAAATAAGGAAAAGAGAGCAATTGGATTCGATATTTTAGTAGCGCAAAATCAAGACACTGGGCGTGGCTTGGTGGCCCTCGGTCCCTCCGGAGTGAATACGGTGCCGCACGAGGCCCCCAGACTACTCTTCCCGCAGCCAGTGCACGAGAAAACAGCACACACGGAGCTGTTAAAAAGATTGGGGAAGCATCGTGGCGCGGAACAATCTCCGCAGCTCGTCTCGATATCGCGGAGTGCAGCTATCGACGCGGTTCGATCCGGACGATACGTGTATGTATGCACGAGCGACGGTACACAGAGAAATAAGCCGCCCACGACTAGACGAACGTGTGTCGCAACGCACACGGCGTCTCTCTGTTTCTCCCCGGGGAGAGACTGCTACAACTCTCCCCCCCCCTTCCCACACCACAACCCCCCTCCGTCGGTTCTCCCTCTCGCTCTTATTCCCTCGTTTATCTCTGTTCCTCTCTGTTGTTGCTCGCGTCGGTTGATTTATCGACATGCCCTCGAATTATATGCTGCAGCTCGAGGCAGCTTTCACCGTGGCTCTGTATACACGGCTACCACGACGCCGCCGACGTCTCTACGATCCTTTTGTTTCGTCGAGCCGATTTCGACACCGGCCACCGCCGCGATTGTCCTTGCCTCTCCTGCTTCCAACCCTCTCCTCTCGCCCTGTCCTCCTCGGCTCGAGCCGATAATCGCGACGCGTATCGATACGCGTAACGACAACCGGGGCCTCTGACCCTCCTCTCTTTCTTCTCTCGTTCTCTCGCTCTCGTTCCCCTCTCTATCTGGCTGCCAGGGGCTGGCTCGTTGTGTCGCCTTTATCGCGGACTGGAACGCTACTCCGCCCGGGAATGCGCCACCGTCTGCAAAAATCCCGGCGAACGCGATCCGATCGCGATCGAGGGAGGGACACACGCGCAGTGATTTACGCGAACGCGATCCTTGGTTAATCGGCCACTACACTCCCTCCCCCCTCCCAACTCCCCCGAACCCTTCATGGAGCCTGTCCGCTTGCTGGGAATCTGATTCTGGGAGTTTCTTGTCGCAGAAAGAACTTCGTTCTTCATGCGCTTTAATACGTTTTATGGTTACTGTGATTAGAACTGCTTTCTCGTTCGTGATTTCGTAGGACTATTTTATATTTATTGCACATATATGTGATTCTCCAACGGTTATATACAAGGTGTCCCGAAAATGTTGTTCTCCCTTGGAAGGGGTGATTTCTGAGGTCATTCGAAGTAACTTTTCCCTTTGCTAGAATGTTCTGCGCAGCTTTGTTGAGGAGCTATTAACGAAAACCGCGAACCAATCGGAGCGCGACTACAGTTGAGTCGAGCGTTGACATTGGGCGAGCCGGAACACGTCCGCGTCAGCCGCGTTCCGATTGGTCTCCGCGTGTCTTCGTTAGATAACGCGAGAACAAAGGGGCGGAGAACATTTTCGCAAAGGAGAAAGTTAGTTCAAATCGGCTCGGAAATCCATTAAACAGTTTCTCAACATAAAAAATTCCACAGAATCATAGCGATTCGTTCGGGGAGGAGGGCGAGGGTTAAAGCGGAACACCCTATCCGCCCGTTAATCAGCGAAAGGGTGTCCCTCCACCTCTTGACTCTGGAATACGTGACAAGTCGTTCGCACTCGACCTGTCGGGGGCTTAATTAACCCTGGTGGCGTTCTCACGAAAAACTTGTCGTATCCGGCCATCCCGCATCGGTTTCGCAATCCAATTTCGCGGTGTATTAATCTAATTACGGGTGGGCACGTATGCCGCAACTGTGACGTGAAACTATGCGAACGGTTTGCGAGCGTTAGGGCAGCAGCTACGTTTCGCAATCTCGCGGTTGCTGCTAGTTCTGTTGCTGGTGCTGATGCTGGTGCTGATGCTGGTGCTGTTCAAGGAGCTTTGACCGGAGAGATAGACCCTGCCCCCTGTGTTCCGTCGAGCCACGTCGAGAGGAATCTAGATCGATATCTCGCGATGCTGCGCGACCGATAGCACGGCTGCACTATCGTGCCGCTAATGACTCAAGGACGCTCGGATCTAGGCCGATGTTGACACTCCTCGTGCCTTAGACTGTCAACCCTTTAACCCTCGTTAGTTCTTCTAGAAATCGGAACGGTTCTATTCTTGGAATTAAATTGAAATGCTGGTGGTGTTCTGGTAAAGATCTTGTTCTTAGATCGTATACATACAGTGTATATACATTGTCGATGTTAAATTAGTTTGTCTATTTCAGCAAGAAAAATTAGAATTGCCAGCGGAGGTTATAAAGAGGTGTTTGTAAGATATTCGAGGAAAAATTTAGATCGACTTTTGGATTTCGAAACTGGGACGTTGTTTTTTAACCTTTTTGTTTAGTTTTTTTTTTAGTCACATTTCCTGAGAACCAAATCACGCTTTTATTGCATTTTGTTATTAGTTTTGTGTAGAGCCGTTTGTCTAGAATTATATGAAACAGTATGAAATATAAAACAAAATACTACGGAACATTTTTTTATAGAGTCGATAGTCTATAATGATGTGGAACAGTGTAAAATAGAAAAAAAAATAGTACGAAACAGTACAAAACATATTTTTCTATAGAGCCGATAGTCTAGAATGATATGGAATAGTATGTATGTAATGATATTTGGTCCCCTCAGGGTTTCAAATCCATTCCACCACCTCTCCCTTTACCAATCCTCAACTATCGCCTAATTTCAAGCGGGATCTACTTTTTATTAAGGTGGGTTCCGAACCACCTATATGAAACAGTATAAAATAGAAAAAAAAATAGTAGGAAACAGTGCGAAACCTGGCACAAATCTGCGAACTCGAAAAAATCCATAAATCACCCAGTCGAATTCACCTAAGACTGACCTAGCCCAGTCTCCACGCAAAAACTCCGCAATTAAATCGGCAAAGTTCGAACAGGATGAGGTTAGACACCAGGGGGTAGACTTCTCTGGCTCGGCATCAACCACAACCGTGCAACGTCTCAATTTCGACGCGCGGAAACGCAGATACCTACAATTCATCTCTCTCCCCTGTCAGCTCCGCGTACTATCGGCGTACGTTATTCGCGCAAAAAAAACAAGGATTCGCGACGCATTTCTCATTCGAGTCACGCGACACGCCATCACGATCCACATCGGCCAGGTGTCGGCCCGCTATCCCGGCCACTTCCATCAAACACAGCGATGCCGAGCGCATCGTCAGCGATCCGACTTATAAATCATTCGCAGGGCGACACGAAATTCCTGTCTCGTATCCGACCGTGTAGAAGGACGATCACCGGTTCATTAGTTTGACCAGTTATCGCAACAAACTGATGATCGGGAGGCTACATTGTGCGCACTGTTAGGATACCACGCGATCTGAGACACCCTTTCGGGCTCATCTATCTTTGAGGCTGTCCGGCGCATTTATTCTTATCGGGAGATGCGTGTATTCCGTTCGAATGGTCAGGGACGCGTCTCTGTTTTCTTTTTTTATATCGCGTAAGATGTTCTCGTCTAAATTGTTCATTTTTCAGTGATCAGTCAAATGACTTTTTTTTTAAGAATTAGCGGAAATCGAATTTAGAATTTTTTAATCGGAGGTTTGAAAACATATGTAAGACAGTCGTACGTTAAACTAACCATTTATACTCTAAGATACTTGTCCGATATGATTCGTACATTTTTTTGTTGTTTCAATATCCTGTAGTTCCACTTTTGTGGCAGTTGATTCGTTCAAAACTTTTTAATTAAATAATTTTCGTAAAACAATGTTACTGCATTTTTAAAGGTACACGGGACAGTAAAAACATTTGACTCAAGATCGTGACTCTTTTATAATAACTTCCAGTTGACTGGTGGTTGCAGCTTATTCTTTAAAAAAGATGAATTATGTGAAGAACGTAATGCTTTGGAACATGTCTGAAATTCCGTTCGGTAGAACTACAGCTGTAGGAGATGTTTGAAATTGAATTTGGTACAAATAACGCTTGAGAAGACGTTTGAAATTCAATTTGGATCGGGTAGTACAATAGTTTCGAGGACGTTTGAAATTCAATTTGGAGCCGGCGCGGCACGGCGTCGTGCAGTATTGCGCTGAAATGCACTTTGAGAATTGGCTGTTCTGCGGTGCAGCGGGCAACGCGAAGAAGTGCACCACCGCCAGTCGTAAATTATTTCATGGTTTCGCGTGCAGCCAGAGCGAGCGTCGCGCATTCGTATTTTGCATACGCTCCGGGCTAATAACATACAATTAGTCACCGGCAGAGGGGTTTTTACCGGTATCCAACTTGCGGCCCTTCGCTTTTCCTTTATCGAGAAAAGTGCATCCCTCGGCCGTCCTGTCCCGACCCACCTGCTCATTTCTGCTAATGCGACGTCCTGTCCTACGTGAGGAGACGTTCCCGAAGAAGAGCGCGTGGGTCGACGTCTCCGAAGAGATGGATCTAATGATCCATGCTCGCAGATGTATGCGTTTATTGCGTCAATTTCAAATTTACGCAGCTCGCTGTACGACTCGTCGCGCAGTATCGTTGATGATGCCCGTAATTAGGCCGCCCGATATGTTTATGCATTTATAGCATTTCCTGATAAGTAAAATGTAGTAAAGTCGCCATTTTTTCTAACGTTCAATGCGCCCCGTACACACGTACATGTATGATTTTTATGAACACCATAAAATCCTTAATGAGGCGAATAAAATTATAACCGCTACGACACCATTTTTACGAATTACCCGATGTAATTATGGATTTGCATAAACATTCAGCCTCAGCTGATTATAATCCGCCTTTAACTCCACGCGCGCCCGTCTTTCAAATGTCTTCTACGAAACGAAACAAGAGCAAAACGATCAAATATTTTGTTTGAAGCTGAATGGCTACTTTTCAGTATAAAGTTTCCTCGAAATATTTTTATCTACCATTGGTGAAATTTTTAACAAGCATATAGAATGGAATGGAATAGTAAATAAATAAATGGTACCCAACGTTTAGCAACACTGCGACCAACTCGTTCCTAACAAATCGTTTAATTTCCCAAATGACCATCAAGTGTACAATAAAAAAAAATATATATTCCTCTTAAAGCAATCAGTCTCAAACGAAAAAAAAATGAACAAATAACATTGGCGGATCATTTAGCAACGCATCAGGGTCACGATGAGAAATAGAATAAGGCGACGAGCGAACACGAAAGTGCATAAAATCTAGAAACACTGTGACTGCGCTGCAACTCGTTAGGAATAAATCGTTCCATTTGCGACCGAACGGATTTTTCACGGCTGCGGCTGCGGCTGCAGCAGCAGGTGAACAGTCTCGAAGTTAACGACCTGTCGTCGCTATCAGCGAGGCATTGGTAGGCCAATAATTACAGAAGAGCACGGTGGAACTGTCCAGCGGACCGTGTTGAAGAAAGATTACGCGAAACGGGCGCCGGCTAACCGACTCCGGTAATGAGGTGTCTACCCTGAAAAGCGGACGTCGTCACGCGTCCCTTCGTCGAATGGATCCGAAAGCCAGCAGCGCGGCTGCGGCTCCGCGGAGGTTGAGAACCCGTGGCCCTGGGATATGTATGATGGATGAGGATCGTTCTTGCGGGGTCGCCGAGGAAGTTATTACAGTCTGCGAGAGGTGACGAGCACTGCCAGCAGCCGAAGCTAGTCAAAACTCGGAAAAAAGGCAGAATGTCGAGCACGCGGCCCCTTTGTCGAGCTCCCTGAAAAGCTTGATTCTACCCTCCCCCACCCCGGCCAAAGTAATTGGTTAATGAGCCCTGGCAATCTCGGGTCCGCCGGTTTTTTTTCGGACTCGTCGAAAGACGCTTCTTATTCCGCGGGATCGATCCTCCAGTTTCGTCTTCTCGGATCGGTTTTGCTAAAACTTGCTGATCCGAGAGGAAAATCGCGTTTATCCAACACTTTGAATGGCAAACCTGCAGCAACCATCAAGCATTGCATAGAATCAAAATAATTTATTTAATCGTTTAACTGTGGGTGTGGTTAATAATTTTTGCAAATATCAGATAGCGGCTGGGGCTTATTGTATAGCGCTGAAATGAAAACAAAATAAATCCTATAAAGAAAATCTTTAAAAATAGGATATCACATCAGTAATATAATTAAAAATTAGAATGTATTATTATACTTCCTTTCATTCTATTTTTCTTATCGTTATTTTTTTTGCGTTCAGAGCGATCGGCTGTGCTTAAAGTACCCGCAGTTAAAGGGTTAACGATGTAATTATTGACAAGTTGAAATGCACGATACCGTGTAAGTCCTTAAATTTTGCAGATCTTGAAAAAATTTAGTACAACGAATATATCGGTGTCAAAATTCATTCTTAAATAAATCAACGTGTTAAACGTTTCTCTAAGTGAATTGACCGGCAGAGTGCTCACGATCGAAAAGAGTTTATCGGGGAGGATCGCGTTGGACGACCCGAATTTGTAGAGGTCGTACCTCGAACTGGCGATTAATAAGGGAAACCGAGAAAGGTGGTAGGGGTAGTAAAGAGCCGGTAATTGGAGTGACGGTTGCGTGCAATTAAACGGAGCCAATGCCGGCAGTTTTTTCGCGTGACCGAGCACCGACCGGGGACGTGTCCTTCTTAAGATTCCGCGGCGATCCCCGAAACGTCTCAATAATTGCTAATTGGAAGGTGGCACGAGTTTAAAAAGTGGTCGCACGTCGTCCATCACGAATCAGCCGACGTCTCGCAGCACCTGTCTCACATTCGAACCGCCTCCTTCCTTCACCGCATCGAGCAATCATCTGTACGTGTTTGCGGCAAATACCTGACCCCGAAAACTTCATTCAGACTCTCTCCCACGTCAATCGACTGTTCCTTCATTTTTTTTTTCTTTTCTTTTTTGAATCGTCTGAAACTTTGGACGAAAATTTCTTTGCACTATCTTAACCCATTTAGACAGTAGCAATATACTACAATATACAGTTCATGAAACATAGAGTACCTTTAAAGTTCATTTAAAAAAATATTAATTGACGTACCCAAGCTTCACGTTCATCTATTTAGCTTCGCGTGAAGTGGAAGGTGTGAGGAATACTCTAATGCAAGAAATTGTCGACGAGACATCAATCTCGCATTGAAATACGACGAGATTATCCGCAAGCGTCCCCGTTCCAAAGTGATCGTCAGCCAAACATTCTTTCGGGGAAGACAGCGGTCGTCCTTTCTCCCAATTCATTCCATCACGTACTCGGCTAAAGGTCTCTCTCTCTCTTCTCTCTTCTCTCCAGGATCCTTTCAGCATCCACTATCTCCGTCCTCCCTCTACGGTTCACGAAGCATTCTCTATCTACCTGTTTTCTCTACGGTTCAGGGAGCATCATCTTTCTCCGTTTTCTCCACGGTCCATGGAGCTTCTTCTCCTCTCTCACTCTCTTTCTCCGTTTCTCTCTCTCTCTCTCTTTCGAGCTGTTCGTCCTCTCCCCTTTCCCTTTCGTCCTGCCCCGTCACTGTCAATAAGTTATGTAGCGGCGCACGTGCGCGCTCGCTAATAGAAGTACAAAGCCCGGCTGGAAAGCCTAGTAGGAAAGCAGCTACCGTGCCAGCGGCGAGGCCTCGACGAGTGACCGCAGAATCATCGTTCCCCGGTACACGGACGCTGACAGCCTTTCCAATTGTGCAAGCCAGCCAGATGCAACCGTGGATCGATCGACCGGCCGGGAATTTAATGCCGCCGATTGTTAACGTCTGGTTAACACTGCGACGGGACCGCTGGACGCGCGTGCCTCGATATTCCGTCCCAAAAGAAAATCGATCCACGATTATCCTGTCACCGAAATGACTGACAGCGCTTTCCAATACACGAAGAAGCTCGATTAACCCCTTGCCGTATTTTAACAACTCAGACTCGCGATGAAGCTTTTAAACAAAGTCTAACAAATACCAATGTTACGCCTTTCTTTCTAAATGAAAAAAAATTTGACCTGCTTGTAATCAATATTTCAGCATTAAAATCCATGATGCCATACAAAAAATATGTATTGACTTTTCTCTTCTACGATATTTTTGGGGATGCAGACGTTTTAATCGCTGTTACCATTTTTTGGTCGAAAGATCCAGCTTTCAGAAGAAATAATAGATATTGGATATTTTATATTTATTCAATACGTTATTTCCTAAAAAAACGCCGCCTAAGATAAATCGAAAGTCGAAAGCCGAAAGAACGATTAAACAATTTACAGAATATTTTTATGGACTCCAAAAATCAGTTAAATTGCCCGAGAATTAAAGTAATCCTTCCCTATACAATTTCGTTCGCCCAATAGTTACGTTATATTGCGCGCAGCGCGGTGACTTCGACGCGTGGTTAGGCGAGACGCTTAGGCGACTTCAACGTGCGGTTAGGCGAGGCGCTTAGGCTTAGGAGACTTCACCGCCCCGCCAGGATAACCGATGTCCCGCGCTGGTTCGAGCGGTCCTCTTTTCTTGAACACTACGTAATATTCACAGGACAGGAAAAGTACTTTAAATTTGTACAGAACTTCGGCAATTTTTATTATAATTCGAGTCACTTTGAATTAGCGTTCTGACGACTAAACTGCTCGAGAGATTGAGGACACGGATTTGGTACAGGACTGATCCGTCTTCAATCGTCGGCTTGGTCCAGAAATTCCGTTAATGGCCGAGAAAATACCGCGGGGGAGGGAGGGGGAGATTCGAGTGATTGAAGAATATCGGTCTGAAGAAGTTTCGTCGGTGCCGTGGCCGCATTAAGGATGCGACGAGAGGGATAGCCGACCCTTAACCGCTCCCCCTGTCACGCGTCAGCGCCTCGTTAAGCCGGCATTGATTTATCCCGACGCTTATTTCGAATGACACTGCATTAATATCCGCGGTTATTTCGCGCGGTAATTGCGCCCGCTAAGTCCGGCCAATAAATGGCTGCTTCCATTCCGCCGACAGGATGTATTTTACTGTCGGGATGCGGGGGACCGTGCCGCGGAAAGCGAGCGCACTTACGGGATTATTAGATCTCGGGAAAGAACAGAGCCGTTCGCGCGAATCGCGATTTCGTTGAAAGCGAGTCCCATAAGAATTAACGCCTCTTCGCCGGGCACGAGTGAGTCCTTAATCCTCGCGCAGTAACTGTAAAATTGATGCTTTAACCCTTTAAATGCAGGTACTTTTGCGGGAACGCAAAAAAAAAATAAAATGAAAATAAGTATACGCATTCTAATTTTAAATTAATTACTGAAGTGAGATTCTATTTTTAAAGATTTTCTTTATCGTATTTATTTTGTTTTCATTTTAGTGCTATACAATAAGCCCCAGCCGCTGTTTGATATTAGCAAAAATTAACATGTTGTTTATATATACCACACCCGCCTGTGGCTATAATTCTAATTAGCAATTTTACTAAACCGGCTCGTGGGTCTTTTTGTTGTTCTCAATGCAACATTTGGCTGAACATTAGTCCTTCAACGTTATTTGTAATACGAATATGACTTTAGAACATTGTATTATTATTATAAGTGGATTGCGGATCTTTGTGGAAAATAAAAAATGTTTTGCATCGATTGCAAGACACTGTCGGAACGTTCCAGGTCGATTAGTAGCATATTCGAAGGGGCCTTACTGTGCCGGAGCACAGGCCAGAGGTAAACGGGGCCAGGAGGCCGCTGAAGGAGCGGGGCATTTTGCTTTCAAGCCTATTTCATAACGAAGCCGCAGCGTCGTCGCCAGAGCTCGGGCTCTGCGGTCGAGGGCCTAGAAAAAGACACAGACCACGGGGAGCAGAAAAAGGGGACTGCGGTTCAACAGCGCCCACAGTGAACCTCTGACACAGCTTGCGCCTTCGTCCCCCATTTTTTCCACCGTTCTGTCTCTCTCGTTCGCATAATAATTTCCCACTTTTTACTAACCCCCATAAGCCTCTGTACCCTTCAACTTCCATCCTACGCAGGTCGTGTCACGGAGGTTAAAGCATCCTGGGTTTTTTGTCGCGTTGCTCGGTCGAGTAGCGTTTTTGCCATTTGCTGCACGTGCGACCACTTATAAGCCGAGGGCTATGGGGACTGACAATGAGGACTATTCATGCACGCATAGTGAATTGCTACAGTGCGCTACAGCGCTATGGTTTCTACCACCTTGGTTCGAGCTGTAGACCTATCCCTTTCAACTCACATTTATTGTTGGCTGACCCTTTGTTTCGATACATTCGATACTATTAATATCTTTTAAATAAATTCTTATCTGAACAATTATTTGGGTTATTACTATAAATAATAACAGGTGGTTCGGAACCCACCGTAATAAAAAGTAGGTCCCGCTGAAATTAGGCGACAGTGAAGAGTGATAAAGGGGGAGAAGTTGGTAAATGGATTTGAAACCCTGAGAGGACCAAATATCATTACATACATACTATAAATAATAAAATTATTGTATATTTCAATATCTATATGATAATAAATTAGCAATTCAATCTTTTCTTCAGCTACTTTGACAAAAAATATCCAACGTAAAATTGTTCGGGAAAAATATTTTATTGCGCGTATTGATCTCGCAAGCAACTACGAATGAAATCACAAAAAAATGCCAAACAGATCAAACAGTCCGGTCCTTCAAATTATTTTGATCGAACAAATTGGACGAGTCTAGAGGAAATCGATTTTTGCTCGAGCTTCGAGGCGATCCCCGATTCGTCGACCGGGTCGGGGTTTCCTGAGAAAAACGAGCGGGTCAGTTTCATGTAATTCGATTTCCTGGGGGGCTCGTTAGGACGACAATCGGCGAACGATTCGCTCGATCTTCCCGGAACGTAATCGTGTTTACTTCCGAGCATTCGAGCGAGACTGTCGGACGCTGGTCGCGTCGTCGCGCCGTTTAGATCGCAACTCGAGAGGAACGGGCCACAGCGTCTTCTTCTCGGTCCCTTGGCTAGCCTTGTTCTCCGGCTTGTCTACTTTAGTCCTCGTTTTCTCTTAAATCGACGAAGAAAATGCTGCTCCGGCCTGGAGAAACGACGGAGAAACCTCACGAACCAACTAAAACGATCTAATCGCTAAAATCGTCTCAGCGGCGCGCATAACAGTCCTCAGCAGCGTTTATCGAGCCGTGTAATTTCAAGTCTTATACGCTATTTAAATAATATATTACCGTAAAACAGTTCATTTGGAAAATTGATAAAAACTTAGCGGTACGAGCATTTCTTTTATGACCGTTCCATTGACTTCAACTTTTAGAACGAACAATTCTATTCTGAGAAATATGGAAATGTCTATGGATCTATTGTTTTTTTTATTTATTTTATTCTAACAAAGCATAATGTAATATTCTGCTAAATTCTAGTGTTTGTGAACTGCAGATTGAGATTGTCTCGAAATACAGATTTGTTTAAAACCTCTTCCATCAGCTATGTTACAATAAATGGTACAATAATTGGTACGACTGTGCTAGCATTTATTAAGTTCTGAGGCATGTGTCCCTACTCATCCTACTACAGTTTCAGAGTATTTGAAAAGTGGAGATTTTCGTGATGTGACCGCGGGAAAAGTGTCTCCCGGGTAGTGTTTTTTTTTGCGTAGCCGAGTGCGATCGGTGCCGCCCCGCGATTTTAATGTGACCGTTTAAAATAGAAGAAAAACGGCGGGGAATTGAGTTAGACCGCGAATTACAGTCCTGACAGTGGTAGCGTGACGGAGCCCGGCCGACTTTGCGACCGATTTAATGGCGTATTAATGTTAATGCCGGCGGGATGAGAGCGAAGATGCAAATGACAGGCGGTGGCCAAGCCGTTTTCCGAGAAGCTGGCCTCGTAATGCGCGGATCGCCGAGCCGGGACCGGACAATTTCATTCAAATTGTTCCCGACCGGATTAGCTACTTTTCCTTGCGCCGGGGGTGCTGCATTATCGAGAGTGAAAATAATGAATAGGCCCCACAACACGGAACCGGACTGATACTGTGAAAATTAATGGTCAGGTGTAAAAGATCCGAGGAGCATTACACACCGACGACTAATCGCCCCGCCGCTAACTTTGTCCGGGAGAACGTTCCAACGATCATTCCGCTCGCGTGCAAGATACATTTATAGGCGTCCAAAGAGATTGAATAAAATCGTTCCAAGAGATCCGACCACACTTTTATGCTCCCCAGAGAAGACTTCATTTGGCATCCCAGCCCATTTTAACATGGATATGTTTTACGGCTGGGTGTCCTTTCAAAATTTGCGAGGCGTCACCAAAAAGTGTGTGTGAGAGAGAGAGAGAGAGAGGATCTAGGGATCTAGGGATCTAGGGATTTGGGAGTCTGGGGGTATGGGGTCTAGAGATCCGAGGATCTAGAAATCTAGGTATCTAGGTATCTAGGGATATAGAGATATGGGGATATGGGGATCTAGGTATCTAGGTACCTAGGAATGTAGGGATGTTAAGATATAGGGATATAGGGATGTAAGGATATAGAGATACAGGGATATAGGGATCTAGGGATCGAGAGAGAGAGAAAGAGGGATATCCTCAGCAGGGATCATTTGCAGACGAAGGATTTTAAATACATCAGACTGAACAAAATCGTCGGTGAAGGTCCTTCAATAATTTTATGTAGAAATTCATTAATTTGTTGAGAAAAAATTCCAAATATCACATTTATTCTCGGAAGATCAACACAGAGACTTCTGACAGAGTGGCTGTCACTCATTCTTCAAGATTTCGTGGCAGATATATTAGCATAACTAGCACGTTATATGTACTTTTAAATAGAATGCTTGTCGAAAAACGAAGTCCATTAATCTTTCCAGAGAAACATTCCAAAAGTCATATTTATTTTCAGACGATCAGCGTCCACTGAGAGGAGCTGTCGCTAACTCATTTTTCAACACTTTGCAGCAAAAACGTTTCCACAATATATATGTACTTCGAAATAAGATGTGCTTGTCTAAAAAAGAAGTCCATCAATCTTTCCAGAAAAAAAAACGGTGAAAGTTACGTTCATTTTAAGCGCGATGACTTTTTCGAGAAGGTTGTCGCTCATTGTTCAAGATTTTGCAGCAAAAAAAATTACCAGAACCAGTACAATGTACATGCGTCTGAGTAAACCGTTTGTCTATAAAAGTAGTTCATTAATTATCTCAGAAAAAAAATTCTACATACCACATATTTATTTTCGAGACGATCAGCACTGTTCCTTTCTCAATATTTGACTGCAAATAAATTACCGCACCTAGCATAAACGTTAAAAAAAAATTCCTATACATATCATTTAAGATTGTCTAATCGATCTAGACATTTGTTAGTCGATCTCGACTTAGACGCTCGACGGATCGTGACAAGAAATCGAAGAGGTGAAACGCGTGCCGATCATGATCCAAGGATCGAACAGATCAATCTTCAGGGACTCGAGAGTCAGTCCAAAAGAAGACGAAGACCGATGCGAAAAAGGAATCGCGGTTTCCTGCTACCGTTCCCGACTCGTTTCTCCGGCTTCCTCTCTTGCCGCAGCGCGGCGATCCCGTCGTCTATATTAAGAGCCGCGGATGAAGGGGCCCGCAACTAAGTGGATTGCTGCATCTACATTGCAGATGTTTTCACGTTCGCACCGCCTCTTAATTGCGGACACTCATCGGCTGCCTTCCACCGTGAAGTCGGTCCCGCGAACACACCGCCGAAGTACGGTGTCGTGTTGCTGGTTCTACCATTTAGCATTGCAACTCTGCTATCTGCTTCGGAAGACGGCGTTAAGTGAAGACGTTCCGTCGCTGTCCCGATACCAAACGAGATATACGGGAGGAGGAAGGGGGCTATCTTCCTCATGGGAATCAATTTTCAGATTCCTGTTTCTACGCGCCCTATCAGTGCGCAACATTTTTCGTTTCCGTGGAAGCGACTTTTTAAAGCGGTTTCCCGTGGGTTATCTCTTCGGAACTTTTATCTTTCCTTTGAGTGAAGCGCCTGCCTAACTTGTCGATTTGTTAGATATGCGCGATAACGATTATTAAAAAGTTTTGTATAGGAATTAGGAAATTTACAGGGACGATCACAACACACCCTTAAGGACAATTTAAAATGTGTTGCGGTTCAATTTCCAAAAGAAAAGTCAGCACGAATTTTCCGGACCACCCAATACAGGGTGTTCGCGATAATTTGGACCAGCGTTTTTTTGGTAAACGTAAACATTAGAAAAAAACCGAAAAGGAGGAAGTTATAGTATATTTTACTAGCAATATGAGATAGCGTATCTACATTTTTTTTATTTGTAATATTTTTCTTAAAATAGAGGTGACCTTCAGTTTTTTAAATGGAATGCTACATATTTTTTTACATCATATAAAAGCGGGAATTAAGACGATTTCAACCATGTAGTATAATATGGTCTTCAGGGTCATACAAGGGCAGAAATAAAATAAATTTTAACATTTTGTAATATTGTATTTACTAATGTTGTATTGATAAGACTACATCTCGTGTTCAATGTGACTTTCGTTTTGGTTGCTTAATTGTAGTTAACGCGATCTTTTAGTACTCTCGTATAAATATAATTATAATGAATAGAATAAATAAATAGCGCAGCGCGCAGTGGCTCAAGTGGATGAAGCTCGCGACTACGACTCTCGTGGTCCCGAGTACGAATTCCGCCGGGACCTGTGAGATTTTTCTCAAGTGATATAAAAAAACTGTGGCGCACCAGGGTGGTTCGAACCCCACCTTAATAAACTGTATGTCCAAATACGATGAATAAGCGGAGTGGGAGGTGGAAAAAGGTGAAGCATTGTTGATAGAATTATAATCTTGAGGGAAATAATTAACAATAACCATAGAATAAATAATCTGAATAGTGGAAAATGGTATACAAGTCGGTTCAACAAATTACTGTGATCTTGTGAAAATTTTATATGTGCTGTTTTTATCAATAACACGTATAAAAAATTAATTTTCGTCCGAAGGGTTTCAGTGAACGGAATAACAGTATAATTTCGAAGGTTTCCAACGGAGAAAACACTTTGTGGAAGCGAATGCTTGCGCGGCACAGAAGATTCTACGATAGATCGTACCGTTTTGACGATCGAACGTCTCGGCCAGAGCCGATATCATCGCTCGTTCGACTACATCCGATCTGCGAAGGTAGTTTCTTTACCGGCTTTCCCACGAACAGAAGGAAGGAAGAGACCCTGCTTCGTTTCGCTAGACATTGTTGCGCGATCCATGAGAAGTATTAGGATGGTGGGAAATATTATGGCCGATTCTCATACGAAGGCCGACCACCATGGCAGCCGGTGGTTCTCCTAATTGTTTTTCATTTAATATTTAATTTCGAACCGCCACGTTACTCACCACTAAAATTCTCCCAGTTGATATTCATGAACGTGCATCTATTCTGTTCATACAGGGTGATCGAACAAACATTTTCCTTCTGAATGACAAGCATTGGAAACAGGTGACAGAGGAAAACAATGTATTTTTTATATATTTATATAATTTATAATTTATATGCATTCGTCTTCGCGATCGTTTTCAGAAAGCATTGCAAATGGAATTGTAGCGGTCATCAACCCGTCAGCTAAAATACAAAACAACAATTCGGGTAAACAAACTCGCGAGGCCGCGAGGACATAACCACGCGTTAGGCTAGACACGTTGTCTGACGGTCGCTAACCTGTCATCCAAACAGCTGACAGTTAAAAGTAAGAAGTTCCAAAACATCAAACATCGAGAATGTTCGAGTAAGCACGGATATAAACGCGAGCAGACGCGCGCCAAGGACTTCTCCAAGTAACACTTAATCGCTGTACACGAGTGTATTTTAATAAATAAATCGCTGCGAATCTTAAACGCATTACATTCCTTCAGAAGAAAGGAATTTGTTATAAAGAGATTGACGAAACATTTCTGGGTGCAACGGATCTTCTGGGTTGCGGAGATGAAAAACTGGCTTCAAGTACAAAGGGTTGAAGAGGATAACGAACGTGGCTAAATTACTATATTGTTTTACCTAGTAAGATCAAAAAGATAGCATTAAAAATGTAAGATTGAAAAGAGATAGGGTTGAAAAGAAGAACCGAAACGTACGAAGCCTCGAAAAACTGTGGCAGAGAGACGGAACGCGAGGTTCGTCGGGGATCGAATTTATGAGGAATCGGTGCCTTCGGGTAGTCGACGCGAGCAGTCGATGTATTGTTATGAGCCAGAACGACGTTAATTGGCGGGACGAGGGTCCGCGATCATGCGATCGAAATTCACCGGGGCAGCCCACGAAAATTGCAAGGAGGCCGCCGCGTCCGGCGGGTTTGCCACTTATCTTCGATCGGGCCGAGTCTCATCTTGATTAAGAAGGCCCAATTGAATAAGATCGGCCGATCACGGAGAATCCACCAGGGAGAGTATCGCAAAAAACGAGCAGCTTCCTTGATGCCTTGATCAGCCAATTAAGCGGCGAATCGCATTCGCTTTTGGCCCTTGCTACCCGAACCCTTTCCTTCTTGCACGGCGTCGCGGATTTCGTTGAAATGCTTTCGCAACAGAACGAATTCGGCTACTTCGTGCTAACCCTTTGCCGGCGAATGCCGCCCTTCTGCTTGTAAAAAGTTCGGCCTCGAACGACCCGCTAATTTGCCAAATCGATTACCTCCGTGAAACAAACGATGCAACAAAATTTATAAAACAATACATTGTAACATAATCAGATATCGTATAATCTTTAATGTATACGCTATGTAAATCTCACATGGTTCAAGGCAGTAAATAAATAAGTAATAATAACAACGTAAAAACTGATTTTTTTATAAAAAGTATTTCAAATTATAAATTTTTATAATATATTTTTACGTTCTCCAGAAATTCTCGCAATCTCGAAGAATGAACTGCGTAAACAAGAATTTCGATATCGGGCAGTAAATTGAACAAACAAAATTATACACAAAAGCTTTGGCGAACGTAAAATTTATTTCCTCATCTGTTTCTTCGTGATCTACCATTTTCGATTAATGCAAGCGCGAGCACTAATTCTTAGAAGACAGCGAAAGCGGAAAATTTCAATTCATGTCGCTTACACAGGTGCGATGGGAGAATGCGTGTCGTTCATGTGTACAAATAATTTAGGGAGGAAGCGTTTTACAAACGTTAAGAGTTAATATGTTGCGAGAAATGATCTTCAGCAGGGATGTACTAAGAATCGTTCTCCAGATCCTGTTCCAGAGGCTCGATCTCTCGATCAGAGCTTTCATAAGACTCTTTATTCCATCCAGTATCTGCGACTGGCGCTTTAAAGTACGCTACTTTATTTAAACATTATCGTAGCCCCGTGTGCACGAAGTCTGTGGGAATATCGAGATCGTGTCCGTTGCGGAGCAAGCTCGGTCGTAGTTTCTTTCATTCGATGCACTGTATCTCCCTAATTGGGTGCTAAATAATGTAATAAACTGGTTCAGTGAGTTCCGCGACTTACGCCCTTAATTATCGCGCGTGTAGCCGAAACGTTGTTTCCTCCTACCCTGAATCATTACCATTCTAGAACGATCATGAGGAAACCGTAGATTCTGTGCATTTCATAAGGAAAATACTGCAGCAAATTTGAAACAGTTCAAAAATACGTTACAATAATAATTTGTGAGCTACTTTGAGCTCTGAGTCCCCAAAAAATTAGAGACTGAATTATTTACTAAATTACTCAATTTAATAATTAATTTTAGGGTGAAAATTACTAAAGAAATTAATTTTTTATTCGATTCCTGTCGCTTGCGAACAACGCAGACAATTATTATTATCATAATTTTTTTATTATAAACAAAACTCACGCACGAAAACTCATGGTACATAAGGTACGGTACTATCCGATAGTCCTACGTAAATGTTTTTTAAAAGTGTGTTAGAGTCTGTAATAATGCGATTTATTGGATTATTTAATTTCTAGATCTCGATACACGTTCAGGTACGTAGAAATTGATTTGCAGAAGGAGGGAAGGACAATCAACATGATTATTAATTAAATGAAAACTAAGGCTCTGATTGGATACTCTACATTTGGGTTCAACTATAAATTCAGAGACCTGCTTGAAATACCGCAAGAGTTGTTCAGCTCGACTCCGTCCAGAATTGCAACATCACCCAGAGATCCGCAGTACAATCCAAGTCGGACTACACTAGCAGAAGCGTCGAACTCCCAGGAACGAACCACAAGACATTCACCCTCGAACCCCGCACAATTTTAACTAGACCAGACACCCGAAAACGCTACGCTGTCGGAACACTTCCCATTCCTCGACAACTGCAGCCCCGGTCCCCTCTCAACATCCGAGGCCTCGTATTTCACGCAACAGAAGGTCGGTCGGGGAGTCCGAAGAATGCGGATCAGGGTTGCGGAGCCCATCTCTCACCGAATCCCACGCCCGCGCAGTCGAATCCGGACGAAGAACGCTGGGCGATGCTTCTGCCGAGTGTTAGGCCAGGCGTTTGTAAAAGACTGGCCACTGTAAAATTGTTTACAACGGTACAGACCGATGTTCAACTCACTTTTCACAGAGGTTCTGACTATTTGAGAAAATTGGATTGAGATTTATGGCTGAGGGAATTCAGTTGTTAATGACATTCCAACGCTTCACTATCAAAGCGGTATGAGTCCTCGCAAAAATGAACAGCTCGTATACAGGGTGTCGCGTAACTGGTGATGCGACCGTGTGGGGGCTGATTCTACTTGAAAAGATAAATCGGAAATATAGAATAAAATTGTTTTCGAGAAAATCAACTGTGAAATCCCGCTCGGTACACGTAGAGCAAAGCACAAGTAGCAGCGCTGCTTGATGTAACTTTCAGTGTGTCCTGTTTTACACGCTCAAGTAGCACAGGATGCGCAGGTTATGCAAAATCTGTTAAAAAACGACATCCACGTTAGAAACAGTCTGAAAGATCCACCGGATCGAGCAAAAAGCGCGCAAAGAGCCAGCCGGAGTCCACCCGAAGCTACCCTCGTCGAGGTAGCGTCGCACTCGGAACGTCGAACGGGGCCCGGCCGCCGACTCCCATCCGCAGCGTCTAAAAATCACCGCAGCTTCGGACGATTTCGAAGAAAATTAGTTTCAGGCTGATATACCTGGGCTCAGTGGATTGAAGGGTAGGCGAGTCGGTCGCGATCACGTGGACGTACATGAACGCGTAGGATCGCGTTGGGCCTCGCGACGAGACGTGTTCGGCTAAAGTCTAAACGGGTACGATCTCCCGCAGGATCTCTCCCGCTGTGGACGCCCGAGCGATGAAGAAAGAGAAGCAAAGGGCGAAGCGGAGGAAGGATAAAACACGGAGGAAGAAAGAGAGGGAGGGAGTGAGAGAGGGAGAGAGAAAGAGAGAGAGAGAGAGAGAGAGAGACGAAGCCATTGCCGGTGCCGGCGAGTGTGATGCCCGGCTAAATGTAAAACAAGAAGCACGAAGCCGGTCAGCGCGAATCTAAATATAACTACGACGCGGAGGCGCCCACCGCTCCTCCTATACGAGCCCTGCTGGCGATCTTCCGCTGGCGCATAGCTGCTGCGATCTCGTGCACTCGAGCCACCTCTGCCCTCGGAACGAGGGACAAGAGGAGACCAGGACCAGGCCCGGAGCCCCCGCCAGCCGTGGGACCGACAGGGACCGACCCGGCCCGAGAGACTAAGCCCCCACCGAGTGGGGGGAATTCGGGAGGGGGCAGGGCTATCTCGCGAGGAGAGACGGCTGGATCGATGAACCGGGCCCGATCGACGCAGATACCGGCCCGTACCGAGCCACCGTCCATCCGATTTTTCGACGATCTGCACGCGCGCTACCGAGGAAATAATCCTACTCCCTGATGCCTACTCGAATTCGGCGTTTGCATCTGATTCGTTCTGTATACCGAAACGTATCAAGCAACTACCAAATTTTTATTTCTGCAGTTTTCATTAATCCTTGGCTGTACCATTATTCAAAATATTGTTTGCATTATTAAATAAGTATCATGTCAATTTCATATCCACAAAATGCAGAAAAATAATATAGAATAGAATTATTCTAGGTTGGTAGAAATGTTTAATTTTCAAGTTGAATTAGCTCGGAGTGCAAAGGGTTAGTATTTGTATATTCACGACGATTTATGCCAAAAGTAAAAATTTAATATTATTACGATCAATTGAAAAACTATTCTCATTTCCACGAATTGAGACGTTAAATAAAATAATTTAGCATGACTCGCACAAATGCGACATTGTTCCGTATTCTCACGTTTCATCGAAATTTTACTTAATCCCTCATTATTTAAGGAACAAATACAAAAATTTTCTATCCGAGTCTCGGCGAACTGGCGTGAAATATAAATTTTCTTTCTTTTAAAGAAGGATCGGCAGTTCATTGATCGCGATCGTTCCTCGACCTCGCTAGGATCGCGCCGCGATCGGTTGTTTGTCTTCCACGGGAGATAGATCGGCGCCGATTTCCTCGATCCACGGATCCCCGGGTTGGAATCAAGTTCCAGAATTGTTCGGCCCGCGTAGCACCGTGTAATTGCGAGCGTTGCACGATACACACTCGCACCGCCGGTAGCGATGCATCCTGACCGGACCCGATTTTTCCCTATTACCCGTTGCATCCTGCAGCCGCTTAACGGGTTATTAGCTCCGATTAGTGGCTATTAATTTTGTTGCGCGATAATCGTTTCCAGGCTGTGGGCAGGAGTTCGCGCGACCCCTCTGCCATATTGAATTAGTCCACGCTACTTTTATCGGACCGTACGAAGATTAATTCCCCGGATAACCGGCTGTACTAATACTTACAACTTCTATACGCAATGCGATCTATACATCGCGCGATCGTTCTCGATCGGTCTCAATCGCACGAAACTATAGAGTCGGCGTGGAGGACCTTGTAAGGCTGGGGTGGAAATCGTACAGGGGGTGATTCTGCATGTGAAAATAAATCGGGAAAAAGGAATAACATTTTTCCGTTTTCGAAAAAATTTAACCGGAGAAGGACGTTCTACCCCCACCCATTTTTCCAATATTCGACGTTCCTTGCCTCGGGAACTATAAGCGATATTTTCAAATTCTTTTGTGTGGATTTGTGTCTAATAGATTTTCTCGAAAACGAAGCTTCGAATGAAAACATTTTTTTCATATTCGATCATGAGGAATCGTCTCGTACAGTTTTGTCGATCGATGCAGCTGCGACAGGATCGGACGTCCTGATGCTACGCGCGCGCTCGCCTAAGGAGCCTATTTTACGATCGAATCGATTATACACGGCTCTGCACGTGGGTAACTCCGCCGACGAACGTGTGTCAAGGACTACCACGGGCTGGATACTCTGCTCGCGGATTTAGTTACGGGTCGCTGTTGCCTCCCAGGATCCGCAACCTTAATCCTTTAACCCGAGAATCCTTGAACGTTCGACGCGGAGCTCCCTGCGTACGCGCGCTGACAAGTGCGCTACGATTTCTTCCCTTTTGCCCTTCGCCTCGACCCGCAACTTTGGATCGCGGATAGCAATCGGGTGACAGCGAATCTTCGCGCGTGCAATATACAAAAATTTTCTACCCGACTCGCAACTAACTGTGAAATAGAAATTAATTTTCTTCCTTAATATGTTTAATAAGTTAAAAACTACGTAAAAATATTTTTCAATTGTTCTAAATTCTTTCCCTTAACATATTTTTAAAACATTATAGTTCACGTAATTTTTATTATTTTTATTATAAAAATAGTTACACTGTACAATGTGCGTAAAATCCGAATGCGAGAGATTTGACAATTTTTATGAAAAATAATCCTTGCAGACGCGACCTTGTAAAACTCGTATAGCCCGTCAAGTTGCGAAAATGATGAACGCACAGCGGTAAACGATTATTCATTCGCGTCGGTGTTCCGCGCGCGGGAAAGTTGTCCGGCGTTAAGTTGCGAGAATGATGAACGTGCCGAGGTAAATAATCAAATTTTTCGAGGCATGTCCGAGCGAGGAGACGACGCGGCGCACGTTTCCGTTGTTGTTTATTCGTGTCAGTGAACCCCGGCGATCGGGTCCGCGGCCCTTTGTTTCAGCCCCCCGGAGGGGTTCACGCTACTCAGTGCCCCGCCGTTGCCGGTGTTGCACGACGAGAATGTAGCCGCATTGTAGCGAACAACAACAACGGGCCGTAACTAAATCCGCCGTCAGTTCCATCCGTGGAAGTCCTTGGAGGCTTTGCGCGCGAGCGCGCGCGCCTCTGACACACGTACCCGTTCGAGAACTACCCTGTGCGTGAATAATCGATTCGATCGTAAACTCTGCATGTTCCCCATATAAAACGATGCTCGTTGAGTTTAAAAAAAATTTCGTTTCTGCAAATTAAATGGTCTACATGATATTTTTCAAATAAAAAAAGAAAGTTCAAATCCTCATTCAAGTTATTAATTTCCTTTAAGGGGGAATATACACGTAGCAGGGTAAAAAAAATCGATTTTTCAATTTTCACATTTTCTGAAAGTTGGATATGTTAAGAATGTCTGGTGAAAATTTCAAGTAAAAATACCAGAAATTGACGAAGTTATAGCTGACCGTGTACACGTGTTTGTCGGACTCTATGTAAGTTGAACAAATTTCATAATTTATCCATCGACAAACTTTCAAATTCGTTTATCTCGAACCGACGTTTTTGAAATCAGTGACCAAAATATCTCGAAAACCAGTAAATCGATTAACTTGAAATTTATTGTGGTATTGTATGCATAATTATCTAGTCTTTGTCATAGGATTTTTCCGCTACGATTCTTAGTTTTTTTTTTTTTACAAAATACGAACGAATTTTTTTCTGAAAATCGCTATTACAAGTTCAGACACTCGCCATTTTCTCAAAAATAGATATTTTTGAAATCGGCTATGACAAAGACAAGATTGTACTATCTATTTTACAATCCTCTGTGTTTTTTTGGTCACCGATTGTGGTGTTTTTCTTGCGGTACTATATCAACGACGTGACTACTTCGGGAATTTTCAATATTTTTAAGTACATAAAATACTGAAACATTCTCGAAAGTCTATATTTTAAACCACAAAAAAAACCGATCCGATAATTTCAATAGTTTCCCCCCAAAAAATTCCTGAAACTCAGCATTTTTTCTCCTTTCTAAGTGTATATTCCCCCTTAAACCGAAATAAGATTCTATGTTAGTATTGTTAATGTACAGCTATTGGAGAACATATAGGCATACAACAGATATTTTCTCCTGTTTCAGGAAATTACGAACTACAAAAAAGTTCTAATCACTGAAACTGTAAAATAAATCGTAAGGCAAGCGGTTAAATATCCCATATAGTACAATCACGATACGAATAAAATACGAAAATGTCTGGAAGAATCTCTGAAAATTTTTAGGTAACAAAAATCCTGTCGAGCACTATCTCGACGCAAAACGACGTGCACCATGGATTACTTTAGATAATCATACGGGTGGATCGCGCGTCCGAGGTGGACAGCAATTTCGCGCACAGGCTGCTTATCAACAGTTTCTTTCTTTCGCCGTCTGGCGCGCGCGCGCGCGCGCACAGTGCCGGTTCGCTGGCAAATTGCGGTGCCCGGGAGAAAAACACCGGTGGACGGGTTAAATAACGAGTTAAATAACCGAGATCCCCGCGAAGAACGGCCGGCAGAACCAGTTAAAATCGTACGATCAGCGTAAACTGGAAAGGGATCGGGCGTGTGCGCGTAGCTACGCGACCTGTCTTCATAAATACAAATCGTTATAAATCGTCTCGCGGTGGCTGGTTCGCGCGAGCGAGTAAGCGAAGTGTGCTGTCTCTTGCCGCGCCGGCTCGACCAGGCCCGGCCCGGCCCGGGGAAAAAAGAATCGATAATTGCTTTCGGCCGTAGCAGCCAATTATACCGGCGAAAAAATCGGCGGATTAATCGCCGATATCTTAGAATTGGACACGGGACCTCGCCGTGTTTCCCGCGCCACCTGATAAATTATTTAAATCGTATATCGTCCCGCCGGGTCGCGTCGCGTCGCGCCGCCAGGAGGATCCTCCGGAGGGACAACCGTGGTTCGTGATCCCCCCCGTGGGCGTGGATCCCCTTTCTTTTATCAGATCTAGCCGGCAAGCCTCGAATCCTCCGCCGGATTTGCCGGCGAGCGATAATCGTCTTCGGGAGCCGAAGAACCAACGCTGATGTCGAGCAATCCAGCGTTCTTCATTCGGAACCGCGTAGCGTAGGCCCGGGCAACTTCTTCCCCGCTGACGCTTTACGACTGCCACCACCAGCGTGCCGGTTCCATCACCATCAACTATTTCGTGTCGCCCCAACCGTGCGTTGCCTCGCGCGACTGCGCTCCTATTCTCCCCAACCTGCTCCTACGCTCCACAGCAGTTTGGCGGGGAGGAGCCAGAGGCGGGGAGAGGAGGCGTCTGCGACTCGCGAGCCGCAAGATGCGCAGACCTGGTCTAGGCTGAAAGTACCATTTACAGTGATCTATCCAATTATTGGGATCCTAAACTATATTGAAATAACAAATGAACGTTATGAAGTCTCTTAGAAACCCCACAATTTTCGAAATACTGAAAATTACTATCAAATTACTCAAATTTACATGCTCATAACTATTCAACAAGTGGTTTTATCGTCGAAATTAACAAGATTGGATATATAATAATCGAAAATTTTGAGGTCTCTAAGAGACAGTTCAGCCTTATGAAGTTGTACGCAATGAAAATTATATAATTATTGTCATCAATTATCATTAACCATCACTAATTGAATATCAGAAACGTCGCGTACCGAAGTCGAAATAATACTACTCTCGAAAAATATTCTCACAGCACCAAAAAAAAAAGAAACGAGTCGAATAATTAATTTCCAGCCAGTCCAGTTCCTACCCAAATCATGTCTCCAAGTACAATCCGAAAAAATGCCGACGGATTCGCACAGTCAGCGTCGTTGACCTCCCCGGCAGCGCGGCGCACGCCTCAAGTTCACGACCCGGCGCTGTCAACGCGTCGGCTCCTTTCCCATCGGTTTTTTTCTATGCTCAATGGAAACTCGTCCGAAGACTCCTCCCGGTACAGTTAGACGGCTGCTGCATATTTAAGCAGCAATATTTTTGCCCGCGTTCCTAGTCTTCTTTCCTTTAACGGTGACGCATTCGTTACGGTACCGCGTTGTTCTGCGCATTCTTATACGACTGCTAAGTATACGGTTCATGTGTAACGCGAACGGCGGCTCTTCGACGCCCTTGAACAATAAACCGCACACTTTTGCTGTTCGTCTTCTTTTCCCTCCACCACCACCGTCGACACCGCCACCGCCGTCGGTCTCTCTTTGTCCCTTGACCGACGATTTTCTTCGTTCCTTCGCCGTTTCTCTCGCTGTTCGCAAGTGTTTCGTGTTCTGCGATGTGCACCGCCGCGCCGCGCCGCGCCGCTGAAAGAAGTTCTGCACCTGCTTTGGCAGGAAACATTTCCCTTAGCGGCACGGCAGGATGTGTAAAATTAGCAAGGGGACGTATCGAACAGGTATCCGCGAGTTTCTGCGCGAAAATTCACGCCGCGTCTCGATCGCTTCCTGACGATTCCGTCGGCGTTCGCGTAGGGGGATTCTTATTTTCGAGGCGGTTTTTAGAATTTTTTTTTCAGAATAACTATTAAACCCACTGCATTGAGATTTTTCACACATATTTGTTGATATTTGAAGTACACGCCTGAAATGTTTGAAGTAAAAATAATCAAAACTAGGCGAGTTATTTTTTTTTATACAGTAGATATTCTGATTCTCGGGAGCCGGACTTTAGCGAGAAACAAAAAAATTAATAAAAATTACGTGAGTTATACAAAGAAATAACATTATTTTTCGTATTAAAAACAATAAATAATATGCGTATCTTTTTCCCTGAAAATCGTCGTTGAAATTTGTTGTTTACAATATAGAGGCAGTCTTATGAAAGATTTATTTCTACGATGCATGGATATACGAGTGTGTATTTATTTAAGCGGAAAACATCGTTGAGGCAGGATTAATTAATGTGTCCCAGCCGCGAGGTCGATTGTTAGGCCAGCGAAGAATTTCTCCTCATTAAGCAGAGTTCTTTACAATGAAAGAGGTATAGCTCTCGTTGAATTCTCGCCGCTCTGAGCCGTCTTTAACAGTTAGATCGTAATTTACATAAGCGCACGCGTTACGGACGAATGTAACTCGCGCTGCCAGTTATTTCGTATTAGAGATCCGCGCCGGGCAGCAAACAGCTCGGAGCAACAACAGAGCGCGGCTTTCTCTTTAAAACGTCAACTTTAGCGACTACTTTGAGTATTTATAGGGCAACATGGTCGGTAACCACCGGTTGTCGGGTTGTTTCGCTTCCGTAAGAAAGATACACTGCGCAAGAGTTACCCCTCCTCCTGTGACCGATTGAACAATCGGCAGGGAAGGTACATAAGCGCACGCGTTACGGACGAATGTAACTCGCGCTGCCAGTTATTTCGTATTAGAGATCCGCGCCGGGCAGCAAACAGCTCGGAGCAACAACAGAGCGCGGCTTTCTCTTTAAAACGTCAACTTTAGCGACTACTTTGAGTATTTATAGGGCAACATGGTCGGTAACCACCGGTTGTCGGGTTGTTTCGCTTCCGTAAGAAAGATACACTGCGCAAGAGTTACCCCTCCTCCTGTGACCGATTGAACAATCGGCAGGGAAGGTGCTAAAAACATGCCGGAAATCCAGGCACGTTCACCTGTTGTGGAATTCGCGAGTTACGTTCACTCGTTGCGTACGACCTTTTCGAAAATTTTCGAACGAAGTTCTTACAACGCGATTCCCATATTACACGGTACGAGTTAACAGGAGGGTTATACAGGCTGTTTCGAAATTAAATGTCTCGACCGTTATCGAGAGATCTATTGGAAAAAAAATGGACCGCAAAGTCGATCTTGACCCTTTTTTCAAGGTCAAACATTTTTTTATCCCATCGTACAGCACCGGTCGCGACGAACAAAGTCTCGAAGGAAGTTCTCTTGCAGAAAAAAAAACAACCTTAAAGTTTCGTATCGACACCCTCGACCGTCGTAGGGCGAAAACAGCCCGAAACCGGGTGAGAGAACGTATCTCGGTAATCGTCCGAGGAATCCCAGCGGCGTTTAAACGCGACCGCCTTCCGACCGGGGCCCGTTTTCGCGTTAATTTACACCGGCAATTACGTGGCTGTGGCGGAAAAGCCGAGCGCGACAGAAATTCGAGCGATGTGGCCGACGCATCCTCCGATAAACCGATCCGTGGGACGTGCCTCGTCCACTTCCCTGTTCGTTCGTCTTTTCCGTTCGTGGCCTACCAAGGGGAAAAAGGCCGCGGTGGAGCACAGAGAAATACCGTTGATTGGACCGAGAGGACCTGCGCGCGGTTCGACCGCGATAACAGCCGATCCTCTTTCAGCTATTAATTAACAAGCACCATAGCGATCATGGGGTGAGGCTTCCAGAGGAAGGGGATGTGAACAGAGGAAGGAGGATTTGGATCCTCGTCGTCCTATCCCCAGAGAATTTCTAGATATTTCCCGCGCTCGATGAATTAATTGCTGATTCCTCGCGTCCCTCCCTTCTCGATCCCCACCCTTCACTCCTTCTCTCTCTCTCTCTCTCTCTCTCTCTCTTCCTCTCTCTGTGGGGCTTTTTTGCGATTGTAATTCGCTTCCTACCGCCTCTAGAAAAACCGTGCAGGCCTGCAATTAAAATCCTCCGACAGCCGGGGACCTGGGTCGATGCACCTTTCCACGGGGGACCATGCCCGCCGACGTAAAAACGATGGAAAACGCGGGTTTTGCCTACCGCCGCCGGATGCTACGCGCTTTCTTCGACGCGTTCTTGCTGTTTCCGCAACGAGCAGGACCATTCCTGCTCGAACATGGCGGACGGGTTGCTGGAAACGCTACAGGGAAGTCGAAACAATTTATTAACACGCGTTAATCTTGCGCTTTGCGCTTCGAGTTTTCCTTCCTGTTGCGCTCACGACGCGACGGCTCCCCGGCCATTTAAGCGTTTCAGTTTTGAAATGTATGTACTCGAAAAATCATGTCCGCGAATATTTTCCGAAAGGATTTCGGTGAAAATGATTACTAATGTTGATCTGAACAATTTCTTATCGCCTGGACCGTTTTATTTAAAATGTTGTGAATCTTCAATTTTTTGGATGTATTCGGTATTCAAAATGATTTATTGAGTAATTAATGTCCTCATTGTATAATTTACAAAGCTCGTAGCTTCGTTTCCAATAAACTTTGTTGTACGAAGTGTGCCGCTATCCATTAGAATCTTCGACTTCCATGCTCATTCTGTATTCGAAATTAGCTATCGGGAACTGATATTTATGTTTTCATTGTTTGTTTGTCGATTTTTCAACCTTGAACCAATCATCAGGAATTCGGAACAGTTTAATCGGTACTGGAAAATGTGGTTTATGCCTCATTGTGTGACTTCAGAGGACCGTAACTTCATTTCCAATAAACTTCGTCGAACAAAGCTATCACCAGAGGAATCTATAACTCTTCGCCAACGTTCACCGGGTAGTGTTTCATCCCACGATCATTAAAATCTCGGTTCTAAGAAGTGAAACTATGCACTCGCTTGAACTTTCCATTGCCTACAGTCTAATTCGTATTTTCTTATAACATCATCGAGTCGAATCGAACTGTTTTCTGCTATCGAGCGGAAAACTGGGAAACCAAAAAATTATTAGGAAAGTTCTTTTCGAACGAAGTATAAAAATAGACATCGACAAAGCTCGAGCTTCCTCGAACCTCTGCAACTTTAAGAAATTTTTCTCTCACGCATCAAGTGAAAAGATGATTCTAAAGAAAATACGAAATCTTCGCTCGAATGGAAAAAAATATTTCCTCGCTTAAAGTCAAGAAATTACATGCTAGAATAAAATTATTGCCAGACCTTCTTCTGTTCTCATACATACTTTAAGACATTTCTATTCGAAGATTTTTATTCTAATATTTTATTTGAGACCAAAAAGTACGTGCCTAATTTCAGTACCCAATTTCAAGTGTCTCGAAGGAATTGTCCTAATTGAATCTGGTGCCTTCCGAAGCATGCGCTTGCGCTCGGGGTCACGTTCACACGAGACCTACTCGCGAGCATTATTAATACGCTAATTCTAATTAATATTAATGCCAGTCGTACCGTGGTAGCTTTCCGAATCGAAGCGACGTGTTTCCATCCGCCGATACCAATGCAATGGCGTGCGGCATGGCAGCCCGACGAACAAAGACGCACACTTTCCCGTGAGAGTGACCGTCGAGAAACGCGTCCTTGAATTTCAATTTCTCGGTGCTCTCGTTCTAGAACGATTTCAATTTATAATTCGAATTCGATTCAAATGCTATCGTTGATCCGGGCTACGGCGCGCGTTCCTTATCCGATACGCGCAATCGGGCCATGGTAATTTTGACTCCGCCTCGAGGACCCGACGCTAAGAAGCAATTACCGCGACGACGTTATCGAACGGTGGACCAAAGCCGAGAGATGGAATTAAAGCGGCCGCCGAAAATGCCGATCAGAATCCGCCCGGGGAATCTGGATTACCATAATTGCCTCTTCGGCGACCACAAAAAGAAGAGACGCCGTGTGCGACCGCCTTCGACATCACAAATTTTAAGATACGATTCCTAGAACCATCTAAAATGGTGGTTACAAACCGTTTGACGCTGAATAATTATTCATCGACTTTTTGCTGGTAATTAATACTCGTGGATCTTCAATACCATTTTATAAAAATCGAAAAAATGCAAAATTCCTTTTGCCGAATAGAAGGTGTTTCATAGTGGAAATAAAATTATTTCGATTTTTATGTATACAGTTCATTGAAAACTGCTGCTCCGGGTCAAGTTTGACCCGTTCATATTAACCACGCCGTTGAAATGAAAAAATGCAAACGCTACCGGCCTGCGCAACAGTGTCGAGGCTGGAATTAACAATAAAAAATATTAATAATAATATTCCCACCCTCTTCTCTGTGTTGCGGATGTCAAACGAAGTGTGCGATATGGCAATGCGTCAGGACAGACGATTCCCGATGCATCAGATGCAGCATGGTTCCGTTGAATCGTGTGCATCGACGGTGTCCGGTGGATTTTCACGCGACGCGACGTGTACTTCCGGTGGTGTCTGTAGTCGATCCACCGGTGGAGTCGGTCGCGAGGATCGTTAATGCAAAGCGAATCGCGAGCCGGAACACGCGAGTTGTCGCCGAACGACGAGGACAACGATGAGGACTTAGAGGACGGGTTCCGGCAATGAGCGACGCTGTCACGTCGTCGAAGATAACGGGCCCACCTGGCCAAATAGGCCTGTGTGCATCCTCGGCCATGCGCTCTCGGATCGATAACGCGTGCGCGCGCGCGAGAGAGAGAGAGAGAGAGCCGTTTCGAGCGAGAGACGTCGCGATCCATATTCCATCGATGCTCGTTCCCCGATGGAAACGTTTGTTTTGCGCCCGTAACGAGACGCGTCGTTACCGGGCACCACCAGGGAGGAAACGGAACCCTCCAACGGGACTTTATGCAGAGGATTTTCTGGAGAAACGGTGAATCGGGAGAACCGACGAGAGCCTCGTAGATCAACCGGTCGCTTTTATAGTCCGTTTAGCGCGCGGACAATGGGCCCCGAGACACTTCCGCGGAAACCGGGGACTACGGGGAAACTATCGAACGCTGCACGTTAGATGCGGGATCGTGGATCTTCAGGCAATACGAAAAATTGTTTCTATCGATCATGGGAAACAGCAGCCACACAATTAATCGCACACGCAAATTGTTTTTCTGCCAAGCTGCACGGAGCAGTTGAGATATGTATAACGCAAATTTTAGGAAAAATTGTATTTAGACTGAATTACGAAAAAAAATAGTAAAAGTTGCTTTTTAGAACTTTTTTATTTGAGCTTGTAACGAAACTTTGAAAAATATATTTTGGCTGCCATAAGCGTATTCCGCATCTTCGGATCGATGACGATCGGTAAAAAGAAATTGCCGCAAAATTGTTCTTGACCTTAAATTTCTCCATTCTTCACAGTTTCAATTCCACGAGTCCACCTTTATGAAAATGGTCGGGCAGTTTCGAATCGAGAGAGAGAGAGAGAGAGAGAGAGATCGCGTAATCTAAAGCCCCACAGCGATGAGTCGAATATTCAGTGAACAGGAGTGTTCCTGGAACAGAAGTTACTTCAACCTCCCCTGAATCCTGGATTAACAACACCGGTTCCGATAATTCAGTTAAGCGAAAATAATTGATGGGCCCCCGTGATTCACACGGAGGAAATGCAAATCAGCCGGGCAGCTGTACTCCCTTTCTCCTGGTCCGGTCTAATCATCGCGATGAAAAGGATTCAATCGGCATCGCATGCCGCTAACTGCTTTCCACTGGTTCTCCTGTTATTAAATAACCTTGGAATCCAGTGTTTGCTCCTCCGTGGCTCGTTGCCACGGCCAGGCGAAACCTGTTACATCAGCCGATCACGAACACACCGGGGTCCACAAAGAGTGCCAGAGACACGAGAGCGGGAGAAAGGGAAACAGAGAGAGAGCGAGAGAGAGAGTGAGAGAGAGAGAGAGAGAGAGAGAGAGACGGAGAGAGAAGGGATCGCTAAAATCGGTCGGCCAAGCTCTGCCGTAATCCGTGGCCAAGGAAGGTCGTATCTCGAACGCCGGTTACGTCCGACGTCGAGCCCTGAAATTGCAGGTTCCGCGGAACCGGCCGCTATAAATCCGGGAATCCACCGAAAAGCCTGATCCGGGACCGAGTCTCGTTTTAACTGTACTCCTGCGGGATGCTGGGCGAGCTTTTACGTCCTCCGCGATCGGAAAAAATCGACGCCCGAACCACGAATTCAACCTTCGAAGGCCCGTCCCCTTTTAATTCATATTTTCGATCTGTATTATCTGAAATTTACTTTTAAGCTTGTTTCTAAGCCAGTTTGTACCTAGCCCTGTACATAAATAATAAATATTTTCAAAACATTCTCTGGACATTACGCAGTTAAATATTGCAAAAATAACTTGCTTAGAGAGACAGAGAAAAGAGAGAGAGAGAGAGAGAGAGAGAGAGAGAGAGAGAGATCTGGATCCCAAGCCACCGAATCCGAAGCGTCCAATTAGCCCGAAAAGTCGTCGAGTCGGATCACAGCGCGCATCAGTGATCCCGGCGTGTCCCGGAGTCATCGACCGTCGAAATCGGCGTGGATCTTGTACCGATCGATCACGGTTCCCGAGATTCCGTATCTCGGCGTGCATTTGACTCGGTTCGGTCGTCGCGCGTTCGGCAAAGTTTTCGGTAACACGCGAGTGTATCAACGGTGTCAGGTGGAGGGACACGGAGACCCCGAAACACCGAAAAAACGAGCAACGAAGAAGAAGAAGAAGAAAAAGAAGAAGATGGGCGGCGAGGGAGCCAGGCGGAGGGCGTCCGAAAGAACGTACGGAAAAAAGGTACGGTTGGACAGGGAGACGGTAAAAAATCAAAGGGAGAGAGGGAGTTACGGCGAAGAAAGATGAGAAAGGAACGAAAACCGCAACGAACGCTGGTGTCGTCTCTTAGTGTGTACACGGCTAGCCAGAGGGAGCGAGCAAGAGAGAGAGAGAGAGAGAGAGAGAGAGAGAGAGAGAGAGAGAGCGAGAGGCTCGGATAGCGTGTATTAATGTGCGTTAAGACGCTGCGAAACGACGTGGCAGGCACACGGGTATAGGATGACACTTGGCTGAGGCCCTCGATCGACTCTCTGCCCTTCCACGGGCCCCCGTTCCCCCCTCTCCCCGGCCAACAGACCCCAGTTCCCCCACCACACCGCTGGGCCAGTCGAAGCGAGGCTCGAGCGTGATCGGCCACGGTCGGACGCGGCGGGCCGCTCGTGCCTCGTCGCGGATGCTCGGGCCGGCTCGGAGCGACCTTGAACGGGCCCTGTATGCTCTATGCCACTGACACGGACCAAGGACGGGGGGCCCCCACGTTGCCTGGGCACCGGCGTGCTGTTGTCCCGAAACGCGGTCGTGGAACTCCGCGCCGCTCGCCGCGCTTGGAAAGTGTTCGCCCGATGGCAAACTCTTTTTCGTGCTTCGTGCCTCTTCCCTTCGCGCCTCGCATTGGCGTAGGGCCGCCCCGATCATCGGGCCTCGAGAACACCTCGAGAGGACTAGCGGTGCCATCGGAACCATGAGTTCCACGTACGTACGCGTATGGAAAGGATCTCTCGCTCGCGGAAATCGACGTGTCTCGCGCTCGGTGAAATGAAAAGTTGCTGCTGCTGTTGCTGCTGCACGAGGCCCCTCGAGTCAGAGGCGGGGCCGGATCGTGCTCGATTTTATTGGATAGTGTGCACCTAGATGCATGGACGTTGCAGTTTGTTGCGAGTCGCTCGGTCATGGTGGAAACAAAATGTACTTACATCGTGTGCGATTCGTTTTCCGAACTCGCAGGGAAACCGAGCGCGCTACTATGCCTGTATGATTTTTTTCTTATGTTTTCGGCTGGGATGAAAATATACGAACAATATTTTCGGAAGAAGTATTTCTTATTTCTGACATTCTATGACGGTTAAATTCGTTAAAATAACAGGACAATTTCTGGGGAACAATTTCAGAACAGAAGTCCTTTCTGAAAGACCATAATAAATGTATGACGTACCCCGCAGAGCGACATTCTGGTTCGTCCACAGGTAAATTCCGCAGAATTTCTTGCCTGCTGGTTAGTGTTTCGGTGTTCGCAGCAGCTCTTGCGTGAGATGCATCGACCTGGCCAACCGGGGGTCAGGGATCGCGTCGATGGGGCACCGTGGGGATCAAGCTTTTGATGGAATTCTGTATGCAGGTCGACCTGCGCGCTACGTGGGAACCGTACCCACTTACGTGTAGGAGTTACGCTGATTGCAACGAGGATTCAAGTCCAGTTGCCGGGCTGCTCTTCATAAATGCACGGTGGAGGATGGCTAGAACTATACTTTGAAGAACGATACGGTTCGATTTTGCTAGAGGAAACACGGAATCTTGTCTATCGTCTATAATTTACAGTTTGAGGGTTGCGAACGAAGTCGAGCCAGAGGATTCTATTGTTCCCGTGCGGTTGCTCCCCGTTGCTTAATGATTCGAAATGCAACGTTGCATTTGCCGCGGACGCGTTGCAGATGGAAAATGTCGTACCTTCGAGCAAACTATTCCTTCGCATTGTTCGTAGACCGGTTGAAAATATTTATCAGCTTCAAAATTGTGTTCTCACTTTATCAATTCTATGTATTATACATTTTTCGAGATTTTTTTCAGAATTTCTGAAAATTTCTGAAGTTGTACATGAAAACGATAAAAGTTGTTTTGTAGGGTGTATACAATATGAGCTGTTAAAAATTTATTTGTTAAATAAATCCTATTCTATTTATATATATTCTATTATCGAGGTAAGTAACTAGTCATGCGTTCTGTTTACAATAGCACAAAAACGAGATCAAAGGTTTTCTCGACGATGACGGTAAAATATTGCAACAAAACGCACGAGACTCCTACGTTTTTTTTTGGACTATATTCGGTGCGTCATCCTGCTCGGAGTACAGTTTGAGCATTTTATTATTCGGACGGTCATTGTTCGACTCCACTGGACCGAGGATCAGAAGTTAGCGACCCCGGCTCCGAATTTTTTGGTCACGCCTATGGCGAGGAGAACATTCAGCCTAAATGGCTGCAGCTAGCCGGTGGGGCCCGTCCCGTGTCCACGTGTGTAAAAAAAAGGGCAACTGGAGGGCTCAGGGTCTCTGGGCGTTGGCCCTAAATCTAACCAAGTACCCGTCCAGGTTGCTGCGTTCTTCGGTAACCAACGTGCAGCTCGCGCCATGTTGATGCTTCTTGGTATCGAGAGTGCACCAAAAATTGCGTGTTAGGTTAACTGTTGATTTCATTAAAATACATGCACTAAATTCGGTATTCTATTAAAATTCCATTGTTAATATAAAAAATCATTTACCCCCTGTCTCATGTATAAACTAATTGCGACACTTCGGGCGTCTTACCACAAATAACCTTATACAAGGTGTCCCAGAAAGAATGTACAAAGTATACCAGTGCTAACCTAGCAGGGAGACATCGAACATTTTATAACATCCACAAATTTTAGCGATACTTAGTAGTAAGAAATTACTATATACATGGTGTCACAAAAAAGGTGTGAGAAGTATACCAGTGGTACTTTAGCAGGGAACCTTGCATTATTTTGTACACCAATAAAAGAGTCAAATATATTTCGCCACCAATCGGGCGAGCCCGCAAGGACTCGTGTTTCGCGCGGACAGAATGTCCGCAGAATTTGAAAATCGATCCGGCGGCAGCGATCCACTAATTATCCGGTTCAGTTTCGTCGGAGAAAGAGGACTCGAAATATGACAACCAGGTTCCTTACAGAAGTCTCTCCTCGTTAGCCGACAGTCTCCGTGGCAGACTCCGTCGAAAAATCGTAGCCTGATGGGAGGCGGCCAGGAATAAATGAATTACCAGTACTTCGACGCGCTAATTACTCTCCGCTCGCTCGAGAGCCTGATAAATGAGGGCGATCGATAAACAGACAGCGAACGAGTTGTAAATTGATGGCCACGGTGGCAAACAAGCGACGAGGAGAAAGATAAAAGGAGAGAGAGCGAGAGACAGAGAGAGAGAGAGAGAGAAAGAAAGAGAAAGAAAGAAAGAGAAAGTAAACCGGCCTGCTCGCGCGGATCGATTCCCGTTCCCTGGAGATGCTCGGTTCGAAGCGTGAAGAAAATTAGGCTTGGCAGGATCCTTACTTGCCTGTCTTCGCCCCGCTCCGATACCTTCTGTTTCTTTTGCGATTTCGCGGACCTTGATCCCTCTCTCTCCCTCTCTCTCATCATGCTGCTCGTTTTATTGGCTCCGCCACCCCTAAGGGCAGCCTGTACAAGCGAAATTTCGCTCGCATGAACGCGCCCAACAGACTCTGTTCTTCTTATCCTTCTTCCCTGTCGACGGCAGACACCGGCCAGAACTCCGAAGACAAGGCTCGCGCTCGGTTCGCGGCTCGACACCCGAACGAACCCCCGTGCCAGAATAATTACCTCGAACCGGTGGGTATTAACATGTAACATTGTAACGAGAAGCAAATTGCGCGACTCAAACCCCGCCTAGAGATAGAGATTAATTTCCGTATTTGCATAACTCGACGGGTCGATCGAGTTTCTCGCGCCCCTCCGGCCTCCCATTAGCCGGTGACGAGGGTTCGAAACGCGCGGATTTTATCCAAGGACAATCTGCGAGCATGATTGCGTCCGACCGGGCTCCCCTCGGACCCACGGTTTAGCCACCGGCTAGCCGGAGCTTCATTTTCGCTGACGGGACCCTGCGACCTTGGCAAGGCTTCATTGAAACTGTCTTTGAGGGAGATCAACAGGATCCTGCTAGGCGCTCCGTCGATCCCCGCAGAAATTCATGTTGCAGTCAGCCGGGACGATAAGGAGTCTTGCAAGATAGACAATTTTAGGAGGTTGCTCACAAAGTCTCCGTTTTTTGCGGCAGGATCGACTGATTGGATCTCTTAGATCCTCGAGGAAACTCCGCGATCAGACTTTTATGCGAAATAAAAATTACTTGCGTCAATTACGAGAAAAGAGACCGACGTAAAAATTTTCTTGACGATTTTGCGGTCCCAGGATAACACTGTTTGGAAGTAGTACCAAAAATTGTCGTGCAATTTAGTTTTTCTTAAGTTTTTTAAAGTTTTCAATTTCAATTGTTTTTATTTTCTTCATCGCGGAGGGGTCTCTTTGGCTGAACGGGGCCCGTGCTGGTTTCTTTCATTTTGTTTTTTCACCTACCAATTTTTAAACGCATAAAATCCACAAACGACTCGCGATGGAGTTCTACGAAGCCGTCGATTTGGGAAATTCTAGGGTTGGAAATCTTTCTCGAATCTTCGCCATACTCTGAAGAAGTAGATCGCGCTATATCGGCGAAACGAGCAACACCGTGGAAAAATGACAACTAAAAGGAAGAATGCGATGCGAGGAAGCACAAGGACGAAAAAGAAATGAAAAACGAAGGAAAGAGGGGAACAAGTAAACCGGAGGGACGTATGGACAAGTACAAGAAGCACGGTACAAGCTGTGTACAGAGAGCTGAACAAGGACATTATGAGTAGAACACGAGAACAGTACAAATATGACATGAACCTGGTAGTCGTATGAACACGATACGAACACGACACAAAAGGAAACTTCACTCGACGAGACAGTTGCTCGACGTCGTTTAAGCGTGCCAATGAACAGCGAACCCATTAAATCTTCTCACAATTCAGGCGAACGTAAAACCTGCCATTAGCGTGCCCATTGTGGATCCTTCACTGCGGTCAACGGTATTTTAAACATTAGGTAGACATTTTAGAATCAACAAATTTGTGACTATACAGAAGCGTCTTTGTTTCTTTAGTGATCTTAATAAATTGAGAATTTATTAATTAATTTATTCATTTACAAATTTTCTTTAACAACTGTTGCAATAAATTCATAAAATCCACAGTAGACGATTATACAGGGTGGTGCACATTAGTACATCGTTATCTCTGCACTTTGTAAGAATATTAAAAAACTTCATTAGTTATTCAGTTATACAATATGGCTATAACAATTGTTTTTTACAAGTGAAGAAGTTTCGGAGATTTCACCGTCAAGTTTTCAAGATAGAAACGTATACTTTTCTATGCGCTATTCAATAAAAACAGTTAATCCTTACGAATGATTTCCTTGCAGCCGAAATCAGAATTTCAAAAATTTATCGAAATGATCCTGTTCGGTTATTGCATAAAATGGCACCGCGCGCGGTAAGAGCGTTCGAGGCAAGGCCGAACCGCGTCGATTTCCATCGGGTCGTTGCCGAGCGTTTCGTCCGTGGATCGTCCGCACGATCGGACACGATCGATCGCTCGTGCCTGGAATTTTTTTGGCCGTCGAGGTGGTCTGTTCTTGCCATTGGAATCCGTGCTCGCGCGGAAAAGTGTTAAAAAGCGGTATGCCGTGCGTACAGGCGGCGGTACAAGCCCGGCGCATCTTGTACGGGGCTTTTTCTTGCGCGGTTCACCGTGGAACCGCAGGAATCCCGCGATGAAATTGGAGAACGGAGGTCGCCGGAGCCACGGAACGCGCCGAGCAGAAAAGAAAAAACGCGAGAAGAACCGCGCCGGCACCGGCTAGCGGCGGCTGCTGCTGCTCGAGAGAGAGAAAGAGAGAGAGAGAGAAAAAAAAGGAGGATCGATGCACGAACATTGTACACCGCGGTCCGGAGGCGACTGAAATTCAATTTCCGCGATCAGAAGAATAAAACGAGCAGGCACTCCTCGTCGCGCGGTCGAGGAGGTTCAAAACTGGCGCTGACGCGCAGTACTGCTCGCGTGAACGCGCGTCTTTTTCGACGGCGACAAATCGAATGGCGATCGCGAGGAACACGCGAGACAAGCCGCTCCTAGATCCCCTCGCCTTAATTACGGTTTTCGTCGGACGATCGCCGTGCAGATAGACCGCGCGAATCGAAACCGATCCCATTAACGGCGCCACGGCCATTAACGCGCCCCATGACACACTAAGCTTCGACGCTGCGCCGGATTAATTAACGCCCGATGCGCCGGAAAAAAAGGGAGCACTGCTCCTTTCGCTCGACTTTTAACGTGCGCTGAAAGTTTGCTGATATTTTATCGAAAATAAAATTTTCTAAACAAACGACCGTGTCAATAACTTTTGTATCCTCTCCACCTACTAAAGTCGTAATTCGCTATTTCGCATCAAGTTCGGTGTACTTCGTAATTAGGGTAGGATTGTTCTAACTTATTTTTCAATTGTAACTGAACGTCGAAAAAGCGTTAATTCCTTCTAACAATGCTATTTCCAGTGGCGTCATTAATAATTAAGTTGAAAAAGGGCGATAGAATAGAATCAAGATAACCCTAAGGTTTTTTCAACAAACCGTGCCAGTAAAACCCAAGTTTTCCTTGTATGGAAATCGCAGGGCTGCGTCGGAGGTGTAATTCGACGAAATGAAAATTCATTAGGCGCATTATAAATTCATTAGAGACGAATTAAATCGATGCTAACAGAATATTTTACCTACTGTGTTTAACACCATGCGCTATTCCGCAGCAAGTTGGAGGCATAGCGATTCTTTTTAAAAGTCGATTCGAGTTCACGTTGCGCTATAAATTGCGGCTTTTACCCCTTCTAATTAGTATTCCTATTTTCCGTGGCGGACCGCTTAGATCGCCTTGCTATGCCAACCCGAACGATTACTTATTCCCTTTTGTTGCGGTTCGCAATTACTTTTAATTAGTTTTATTATGGCGCCGCTGCCGCGCCGCGCCGCGCCGGCCTGTTGCAATTCTAATGTGCCACGGCGCGCTAGCGCTGGTATCCCGGCGAGAGCACCTCGAAAAATTAACAATTACCCCGAGGAAAGTATCCGCGATTTCCCGTGATCTATCGGGGGAAGATCGCGCGATTCATCATTATATCTTCGTTAATAGAGATCTTCAGAAAATCCTTATTTCCATAGGCAGTCGTAAGAAAAGTGGGCTCGGATCATTTCTGTGCAGACTTATTCCGCGAGAACTCGTGCACTGAATCCCATTATGCTAAACATTCCGGCTTATTGCTTTCCACGTTTTTATACAGATTACCAGTCCCGTAATCAATTTTTAATAAACGGTCACGTCGGGGAGGCTGGTTTTTCGAAGTAATCATCCGGTCGGGTTAAAGAGAAAATAATTCTGCGTTAGATTTTATTCGCCAATTTTGTCGTTTTATCGAAACTTTCTGTGGACAGCACGTTTACGAACGTCTCGGAAATAACTGGTAACAAAACTATTCTTTATAAAGCTTCTTTTGATTAGTTTAAAACAGGTTCTTTTGGGCGATTAATTTTAGTATATTTTAATGAAAATCCATCGTGAATATTGCTGTTTAAACAAAACTTGCGAGCAAGTTTTGATGAAGAGAACGGCTATAAAATCTATCCTCCCATTAGGTGCAACTTTCGTCTGAAACAACAATTGTTTGTGTCACCTATAATTTTCGTGTAATTTCGTCCAGAAAACGGGCTGCCCAACGATACAGTGGAACGTCTCGAATCAGCTAACCGTCCCTAATAGGCGCCGAGGGAAAAACCGAGTTCGCTTAGCTGAAGGAATTCGGAAAAATCGGATCCCGACGATCCTGTCCCATTCGGAAGGCCCGAGACGCATCAGCCGCACTGACAAGACGTACTGACGCGCGCCGATGTTAATGCAACGTGCCATTACAGGGGCAGTACTCATTACCACGCGTCCGAACGGATAAAAACGGGACAGTCGATCGATCTTGCGCGAGAAACGAGCGGTTTCGGCTCCCTGATTGCGAGACCACGTTCCCGGAACACCTTCCCGGATCGCGTTAATGGCGACGCGACCGCTCCCCTTCGTCGAAACGTATTAACTATTTCGGCAGTGCCGGGGAAATGTCGACCGTGTCCGACCGCGGAAATGATACGTTTGCCGTAATGACAATCTTCTAAATGGACTGTGCACCCTAAATCGCTCGGAGTATTACCCTGATCTTCCTACTTGATGATTGAATCAGAAAAACAGGATGAACATTTGTGTGGATTTGAAAAAGGAACATGTTAGAAATTGTAACGACACAATTATAGCATTCAACTAATTCTATGTGTACATAAATTCGAGGTAAGAATTTTCCGCATTAATTGCAACATAGCGAAATGGAAATTAATTTTCTTAATATGCTTAACCCTTAGCACTCGAGTGGCGATTCAGAGTCGTCACTAAACATTGCTGTATTCAAACTATTGTTTACATTATTAAATAAGTTGGTATCTAATCAATTACAAAAATAATATAGAATGAAATTATTTTTGGCTGGAAGAAACGTTTAATTTTCAAGTTAAAACAGCTCCGAGTGCAAAGGGTTAATAGGCTGAGAGTAATGTAACAAGTACACTGCGGATCGTTATGCATTTATGGCTTCCGTAAATGTTCAAAAAATGCTGAAGTATAAAATTCCACAGAATTCAATATGATTTTTATTTATCTCGGATTCACACAGAGGTTACTATCACTGAAAACGAGATTTCGCGTGGTTCCACTTTCTCGAAATGTCAATAGAAAAATTAAAAATCGCGTAAACACCCGCGGACCAGTAACACGTATTTCCAAATAAAATCAGGTTGAACATTCCCAGAGGATTGCAACGAAATTGCACCGATCGCAATTCAAAGAGATCGAAAAACACTCCGAACAGTTCCAATCTAGATTTTCATAAATCTCTTTCGTATCGTCGGCTGTCCATCGGAATCAATTAAAGGCTCGAAATCATCCATCATCCGGGACGAGAGGCGACGGTTCCGGTCAGTCAATCAAACGAAGTACGATTCGCTGTTTATGGCAACGGTGGATACGTTTGATCGTCTCACCGGGTTAGCTGCAAGTGTACAGTTAGCACCGATGACCGACGCAGATCACGCCGCCGCGCCGGAGGAAACCAACGTAACCATTTCCAGGTTGCGCATGACCTGCGACGAACGACGACGGGGGCTTTCTAATCAAGGTCCTCCTAACATTTTCACCGGGACGCCTGGGGGGGGGGGGGGGTTAGGTTGTCGAGGCTTGCCGGGTTTCACGGTATCAACCCCGTTGCAAGCAATTACCTGGCCGCGCCGTGGGTCATGTCCGATACGTCTATCACCGATGACCACGCTGAACTCTCCGATGGACCCGGCCGATACTTTCACTGTTCCGTGGGGGGCTACGTAATCGCGTAATAATTCACGGTATCGCCGGGACGCACGTGTAATTACGGCCTTTGTAGAACGCTCTGGGTCATCGATGACCCACGCGCGGCTAAGTAGAAACCGGTGTAGAATCGATCGGACACGATCCCCGATTAGAATTCATGATTCCCCCTTACGAGCGACGCCTGTAATTACAACGTACGTAGACCGCTCTGGGTCATCGATGACCCACGCAACCCGGCCACGGGTAGAATTTATTGAGAAATCTATCGAGCGAGCCCGGGATCCCCCCTTCAGCTCCAATTGATATTGGCGGGCGCGTGAATTAGGAAAAGTTGAAAATTAGCTTAAGACATTCGTCGACATTCTGCACAATTTTCGTTGTAATTTATTACAGTATTATAATTTCGACAGTGGCGAAACGAGAAATTAATTGAAATATTAATTTTTCTGTCGATTTGCAAGTATACCGAAGTTAATTTAAAACTTAAGTAAAATTTGAAATATTACTGAAATTACTTTTGTTTCTCGTTGGTTTTCGAAGTCGCATAATTTTCTCGGTTTTTCCTATTTTCAAATGCACTGCTCAACGAAAAATAGATGAACATCTGTCCGGACTTTCAAAAACTGTTCTACCGTTTCAGGTTTTCGAAAAGAATGCTATAATTCATTCACGAATGATCCCTGCTCGCCAATGGCCCACTTCACCTCGAGCTAAGGTACATACAATCATCCGAGTGCTATGTAGACTCGTCGATTGTCTCCTCGCATAATGACAGAGATTGCATTTCTCCGTAGGTCACGAGAGGTAAAAAGGAGATCGAGGTAGAATGCATCGACGAGTATTGTTCGCTAATCGTAATAGTGTGTTCGAGTAACCACTGCAATTATGATTTTCACCGATCATCATGGCTCGCTAGACATCTACTTGAAAGTCGCAATAAAACCATAGCAACATTCGCCGAACACTATTGTTTAGAGATTCCCGTCTAACGACTGTGATCACGATGTCCATAGATCCCTGTGGATCTCCAGTAACCATGAAAGCTGATTAGAAAACAAAGTATCATAGAATCGATCGGAGGTCAATTGTTTTGAGTTCTCGACTGTCCCTTCGAGTAATCACTGTAATCGCGATGACCGTAAATCATTGGTGACCCACGATTATTCGCGTGGATCGCACTTATTTCTTTAATACTCGTCTATTCCGTTTTTATGGCGGATTAGATGTTCATGATGGTGCTCTGTTGGAATTATAAAAATTAATTACAAAGTTCATTTAGATCTCACGAAATTTTTATTAGAACGCGTACTCGAATGAGAGAATTTATTTAATAATATCGAATTTATAGCATTTCGAAAATTTCAGTAATTGTCAAATAAAATATGTGAAACCGGTTATTTGACCGGTCCTGGTACGGTTAGTGTTAAGCAAAGAATGTTTTCTGAAACGACGCAAACACACACGGTCTATGCGAATCATCAATCTAACAATAAGTCGAAACCGTTGTAAAATCGATCGCAGAGTCTTCAGACTTCCCCGTCGCCGCTCGGTGAGTGCATTCCGATGCAAACAACTTGTTAACAAGGGACCGACCGATGACTAAGGCCACCTTAAAATACATCGGCCGGGTCCCTGGGAGGAAATGATTTACTGCACGAATGACAAACGTCTCTATAAAATGGAAATGTACTCACTTGTTGCCTCGTTGTCCTTTGTGTCCCGTTCCTGAAACAGAAATCAGAGAAAAGCTATTCACGGTTCTTGGTTCTCTGCACTTCACCAGTCGAGGGGAAACTCAAATTCACTTTGCGAATGTCTCCTCGAGTCAGCTCTCGCCTCGATCCTTCCTTTACACAACACTGAAACTAATCGTGCCTGTCGGAATCGTCGGCTTAAAATTTTTCGACTTTCATTTTCTATTTTCCTTTTCTTCTGGGAGCACAGCGAGTCTCATTGAAATTTACACAATTCACGACTAATTCTTTATTTCACTTTCCATTTACGAACATAGTAATCGTCGCTGGAATTTGTACGATTTTTAATGTTATGAAAATTGTTTATTTCAACAATTCACCTACAAGTTTTTAATAATGTTTTTACATCTCTTTACATAAAAAAGAGACTGCGTCACTTCAAAAAATAATCCCGAGAAAAATGATTCAATTCTACTACTCAGACTAACTTATTGGTCCACCATTGATATTACTATTGGGGCTAAAAGATATACCAAAAATCAATCCTTCGCAGTGAACCGTACATTCTCCAAAAATGTAGACGTATCGCCAGTAGGTAACGTGTTAACGAAAACAAAATGTTCACTATATTATAATCATGCAAAATGTGAATAAATGCAATGCACTGTTGCAATACTACAGTAGTCAACTAAAAAACTTTCAGAAAATCCAAACGAATCACCAGTAGAGAAAAGCGTTAACAAAATCGGAGTATTCCCCATATTATAATCATAAAAAGTCTGAACAAATGCAATGGCGATGCATTCGCAAAGTCAGCGAAGTTAGTCTTGCTGCACGATAGAGCAAACGCGTTTTCATCGAAGCAGCGCGCACACCACGCACTGAGTATCGTTTTCCAACATTTTCTTCGAATTTGAACGTGGTCTCGAGTGGAGCAGCGAAGGTCGCACCGCTCGCGCGGACGCGAGACTGAATCCCGTCACCAAAAATCACCGTGTGGAAGAGCAGCTCGGTTGCTCGCTCGCAGGCGAGCGAACGCTGAAAAACGAGCGCCTAGCCTAACCGCTCCTACTCGCTCCGACCCGCTCCGATCCGCGCCGACCTTTCGCCTCCCTTCCGTCCAGCACCGGCGATAAAGCGGCTGGTTTTCATCGCGCGTACAGCTCACGTGCACCGTATACCCGGCAACGACATTTCCTGTTTCCTTCCTCCTCGTCACCGTGCCGCCCGACACCGAGAACCGGAAAATCCACGAAACCCATACGTTACCCGCTGTCATGGTCCCCGGTGACCATGGGGGCCAGGTGCACCGGACTCGCGGCTGATCAATTATTGAGTCATTCCGTGCTATTCCACTTTCACCCCCTGGAAATGCCTCGGGAACAACAAATCTAAAGCTCGGAGACACAACGTCCTTATGGCTTGTAGCTGGTTACCATTCGGTCATTGCTAGGCTCTTGTTTCTAACAGGCGGTGTTAAATTTGCGCTCGTTCCTATTTTAAATGGGACATTAAACATTTCTTCCAACCGAGAATAATTACATTTGATATGATTTCTTTTTACTTTATGGATAAAATTGATATAATATCTCATAGCATACTTAAATGTCTAGTAATTAATTAGAAAGCGCCAAATTTAATAATGTGAACAATATTGTGAATAATGGTAATATATAATAATGGTAATAATAATAATTTCAAATATTCACATGTCGTTTTTCATTTGCGAAAATTGTCGATGAAGGAAACAAATTTTTAATTGATCTGGAAAATTTCATTTATTTTTCATTATTCAATGCACTCAGTTATGGAACTGCAAAAGTATACGAAATCGAAAATTAAGTTGCAGTGTAGATGGGCCTCAGAATTCTTGTTCGAGTAAACTGGAATTATACTGGAAAATTTAAAGAACCACTGAAACTGTTATGAAAAGCTTGGTTTTACTCGATTCGATTTTCCCTTAACCAACAGTGTTGCCGTGTCGAGAAGAACTATCTTGAATTGCGAGAAACATTTTTGGTAACGTTTCAGAAGGAATTCACTTTTACCAACGGAGAAAATATTCTCGGTTAGCAATCTTAAGGTAGGTAAGTGACAATGAATAATTCCTTATATATTTCAGACAAGACAATTACATGCCTGTACCTTCTAACTATCCATTGAAATCTCGAGAACGATCTCTGATTGATTAGAATCTCGCGGAACCCAACCATGCGATCACTAAGAGCTCGATAAAAACTGTATACCGTTCTTACGTCTGTTTTATCCTTTCTTTCAGCCTCGATTTTCATAATGTTTCTTACGTTTAATCGCTTTTTATTTAGGTTTTCACGGATCTATTTTTATTTACCTGGGTGTACATTATTACGTATTATGTATTATGTTCGAAAGGAGTTCTAGATAGTATCGCGCGCGGTTTGTTGGTCGTAAATCGACTAAAAGGAATCGATCTACGGAACGAGGAGTTGAATCAGCCGGCCGGCAAAAACATCTTGTAACAGAATCGTAGGCGAGGCCAAGTCGGCCGTCAACGCAAGCGGAAAAGGAGTGACACTTTCCGAGTGTCTGGCAAGACAATGAACCACATACAGAGGATCGTGCTTCACCTGTAAAATAGGGGACTGTCCTTAAATTTTCAGTGCTTGACGATGTTTTATTGCCGTAGCATGGGTTTTCTCACTAATGCGTTTGTCCGATTATATCGGGAATACGATCTTTCCAGGCGGAGGCTCGGAATTTTAATTGGTTGGGAAGATTCGGATCAAAGAAAAGGACGCCCCAAAAATTGGATATTCGAACAAGAGAAATATAGGATTTTAATAAACTAATTTAACAAACCAACCATCCTTAATAAAGCGATGAACACGATGGGAGTCAAATTAATTTGAAATAATTTTAATAGTAAGTTAATGTTAAATTAAGGAGAAAATTCAAGTAATTAAAAATTGGATGCAATAAATCAATAAATTATACCAAGTAAAAGATTGAAAATTCTTCAAGACGAAATTAAACGTCAAGGTGATTGTTGCTAATTCTAACAACTGCTAAAAAAAAGATTGTAGTAGAACAGTGTAAGTATACTGCGACAATACTCGAGCATAAAGAATATATGTTTCAGCAAACAAAATTTCTCACCATGATGACAATTGTCCAGAGTCCCTCGAAGCGTGCTTACAAGCAATACTACCTACCACTTGTTAGGGAGGAAGTCGCGTACATAGAAAGCAGCTTAAGCGATGTAACACTGGCGAGATTAAAAGCTTCCTTGTGCGGGGATCGCGACGGGAGCAAAAGGACAGAACACCTCAAGCAATTAACAGGTTGCGCGAGGCACGCGGATGACGAATCGCGGGGCGTTGAAATTACGGGACACTCAGGAATCGATTGATCGTAGCGCCAGGCTGACAGCGGACAGTTACTAAGCGTCGCCGACGACAACGGGTGATCAGAACGTCGCGTTTACCGTGCAAACTAGAAAATTATTCAAATCACGGCATCGTCCACAGTGCTATTCGACCACCAACTCCGCGATTTTTCACGGGAACGCGGCCATCTTTCCCTGACTAATTAACGGCTAGAAGAACTGTACTCTGCAAACGATTACGACCGTTAGAGCATTTTTACATGGGACTCGAGAACGGCCTTGGCGAATCATTTTTTCTTTTATCACGAGGCTCGAGTATGATTATAATGTATCTGCAAAAGATCGCGCCGCATAATCGCTCGTAAAAAAGAACTGCCAATTTGCTCTTCGCAACGTCTCTGTCTCTAAAAAAATGTCGAGAACTAGACGATAATAAGCGTATGCGTTATGTCAACTTCAATTTTCAATGATTCCTTTCGGAAGTTTCTTCTTCCTGATGAGTAGAACTCGGTACAATCGGAAAAAAATCTGACCTTGAACAATTCTGTCAAGGTCAACGTTGCAGAAAACTTTTTCTACAGATTTTTTAACAGGAGCCAAATAAAGTGATTCTTCAATGATTTTTTTTTAAATCCGCATTCTAGTAATACCGTGCTTAGTCTCCTAATATCCCCACAATTTTATATTTCGTCTATTCCTTTTCGATAAATGCATAAAATCCGAAGCCTTGTTGATTACTAATACGAAAATTCTGTAACCAGCTACGTCAACCATGATCGAACGATTTTCACGCGACGGCTCTGCACTCAATTATTAATGTGTCCAGTTGTAATTGGTTTTTCAGCGTCCCGGCTAATCGAATCTTTCACTTTCGACGTCCAGCGAGACGAAACACTGGTTTCACGGAATTAACGCCGCTCTCGTGGAAGCGGTGAGAGGATTTTGCATTCCGTTCGCGCGGATCGCGAGCGTGCTTTACCGCTGAAAGATCGAGGGAGACCGAGAGAGATCACGCGGAAAATTATGCATTCGATGTGGTCCGCCTCGTGCGTGCTTTCCACTGTAAAACAGAAAGAAAATTCTCACGTACGATTACGTATTCGAGGGGCGGCCAGTTTCGCGCGTCTTTTTCCTCGTATCCAAGGTGGCCGCTGTCGCACGTCCTTTCTTCGAGAAGAAAAGCTCGGGGGGTCTTTGAAAAAATCACGAGAGCCAAGCCTCGCGAAACCTTTTACTAGTAGAATGCCAGCGGACGCTTCTCCATTCTGCTTTTAATGGAAAACGTCTCACGAAGCACGACACCGCCGCGAGAGATGCAGTTTGCGAAATGGAGAAATTCGCTTGGAATATTCGTTGCCGCGAAATGCGTTTCGGATATGTCGTCCAATTATTCCTGAGGATTAAATAGCCCTGCTGTACGAAGGTTAAAAAAGAAGTCTCTCGTGTAAAAAACTTTTCAAAACCGGACCATAAAAAGCAGAAAACTGGCAAGTAAAACCGCCTCCGTTGTTTTCTAGAAAAACCGTGGAAAACAAGAATCCGACAGAAAATCGATCGGTCGCGCGCCTACTTTCTACGTGGAAAAACCGTGGAAAACGCGTGTTTTCTACCTCGCGCGGTGAGAAAAACGACAGAGAACCGTCGGAGCGCGAAGCAACGGCAACGATTTTCATGCCTACGCGACGCGACGCGGCGCGATGGGAACAAAAAGGCCAAGGGACTTGTTTGAATAATTCGCCAGTTTGCAGGATGAACACGCTGCGCCGCCGGTAGTCTGGTTTTCTGGTTGGAAAGTGTCGCGTTCACCGACGACATTCCCGACACATTGTCCCGAGACGTTTACGAGCCTCTTATACGACAGTTGCGTCACCGGTTCGAACACGGTTTCACGACACCATCTGCTTTTTACGATCGCGATGCCGTTCTGCTAACAATTATTGCTCCGGCCGTTTTTATTCTGTAGTACACTGTGCGCTCAGAATGCACCGAGGCGAAATATAATCGGGGCTCGTATGTAAATCAAACTTTACTATTCACCGGCGAACGCGCGCTGCGCTGTGCGTCGGTGAAAATGTTTATCGCTGAGAATCTTGTTCGGAATTACTGGTGGTTTGTTGGATAGCGGCTCTTCGCGATTGATTTTTCGGTAGAAATGTTTCTGCTGCCGTGACATGTACTTTCTGAAAAATGTAAAACTCTTAAAAATATTCTCTTTTTGTCTGAACTCTCCTTAAATTTTGTAATTCGTATTGGATCTAATTAATACACAATTTGCGATATCGCCATACGAAGTGGAATCGTTCATTAACCTGCTCTTACACCTTGATAATTATTATAAAAATTATCTCGTTTCTTTATACGAACTGCTTCGTTTATTATTGTGAAAAATTGCTTCAACCCTCCGACGGCGGCTGGGTCTGTCTTGACTCGGAGAAAACGGAACAGCGATTCAACGAAATCGGCTGGGGATTGTTTAAAACGATGACAGTCGCGGCAAAGGAGCGTCGTCGCTAAAATTTATCGATTCGGTCCGCTGTGTTGAGCGTCGTGCTCGGTAAGCTATGACGAAGGTTAGGTTATCTCAGGACGCGAATCTAAACGTTTTAGCGTGTAGCGAGCAGGCTTCCGCCACGGAGTACATTGTCATTTTATGGACAGACACGGGGCCCCGGCCGCGCGACGGACGAGCCGACGGCTACAATTTGCGCGTGTAATTGCGCCGCTATCAATTCCATTTCGCGAGTGAGTCGTCGTCGTCGTCGTCGTCGCCGTGTGCCTGCCTGCTTGCCTGCCTGCCTACCTGCCTTCTTCTCGCTGCCTTGACTTCCCAGCCTGACTGCATGACTGCCTGCGCGCGAAAGAGACTCGCTACCGGTTGGCATGTGACGATTATTTATCTGTGAAATTAATCTTCCGTTCTGCCGACGACAAAGTATATTAAACGCCTCGAGCCGCGCGGGCCGGCGACGATCCTCGCGCGTTTGAATTTCCCGCCGAATTACCCTCGAGATCGCGAAACCCTGTAGTCCGATTTCTGTAAATTTCTTTAAATGGTCGAGAAAGGTTCATCATTGTCCCAGATGGTGGAATTGTATTAATATCATAATCCGTTATCATTCGAGTCACCGGTCCGCCATCTTTCATGAAATGGAATTTTAAATAAAGAGGACTTCAGTTTCTCACTCCGCCTTGTGAATAAAAAAGCACCTTTGGAAAACGCCGAGGATAAGTTCGAGGGTTTCAAAGTAGACATTTTGCGCTTTAAAATGAGCACAGTCCGAATGTTTCGCGATTTTTTTCCACGAAGTTATAGGAGTTCAAAGATCCACAATTTTCGCTCCGAGTTTGCAAGTGAACTTTAATTTTATAAAGTAGTGTATTCGAAAATAGATTTAGTATCTAAAATTGTTAATAAGGGTGCTCGAAGCGCGCGTCGTTTCAGCCGAAATCGTTCGCGACGTTCAAAATCCGCGCGGCGCGGCGGATCGGTAAACGGTAAACAAACGTTAATCGCGAGAATTTAATTACACCGTTGCGAGGAAGAGTAATCGCTGGAACTAGCAGTGTCACGGCTTTTAATCCGCGGACACCTTGGTTATTACTCTTGGCGCGGGTTTTTAACGTTGTCGCGGCGGCGGCGCTGTGCGGTGCCGTGCCGCGCCGCGTAAATAATACGGCTCGGCCCGTTAAGTCGGATTTATTGCGCGCGCGCGGCTCCCTGAACCCGCGGCGCTTATTATTTAATCGCTCATTAACGATTCGTCGTCGTGCTGCGCGCACGCTCCTTGTAAATTCCACGCTAATCACGGCGACGCGACGCTCGCTTTTATTTCCCTTTTAAGGCGCCTATTGTTCGAGCGGCTTCGCGTTCCGCTCCCTCTTATCCCGTAAGCACCTACCGGAGCCTGCAAAAATCTTCCGAACCTACAAACGAATTCTGGAATGCGCGAAAAAAATACTCAACCGACGAGCATTTCGCCGACATTATACTCGTGATTGAAAATTTTGCAACTCGATTGCACGGATCACAAGCTCAATTAAAATGTATTTCTTCTTTAGATAATTTCAACAAGCGGATGCCATAACATTTTTCGATTTGTTTTATGTCTTCACAATTTCGTAACTCTATTCGTTTCCTTTTTAAAGGAATTTTTAAAATGCTAAAAATTTATTTTTCAGAAAATTTAATTGTAAAATAGTGCAATATATTATCTAGAGAGTAGAAATTTTCCAATTTTCTATTAAGGCCCTATAGAGGCCTTCAATGAAGACACAGTAATTTTCGCGACTCGTTCCGAGGCTGCACAAGCTCGTCATCATTCACCAACATTCCACGATATCGGCAAAGCCAGCAGGAAAGAAAATTTAGAAAGAAACAAGCATCCAAACATTTCAAGCATTCGAAACTACGAAAAACGCGGAGCTCGCGTCGGAGAAAGACGCGCGAACGTCCTGGCAAACACTCGTCCGGAAAGACGACTCCGTGAAAATGACGCAATTAACAACGCAGACGCCGACGAGCAACGCCGACTCTTGCAATTAAGCTTCCCGGGTGAAAGTTTATTAAACGTCGGGGTCTGCGGTGGCGGTATTCGTCCTCGCGGGGAAAAGAGAGAGAGAGAGAGAGAAAGGGAGAAAAAGGCGAGCGTCAACGTCCGAGGAACGAGGTGGGAGGATTTTAATTGGTACGCGATTAATAGAGAACCTCCTCCGGTTTAACTTTTACGAAAATGGAAGAGCGCGAGGAGCGCCCGTGAAACGCCGCGCCGCCCCGTGGAAAAGTTGCACGCCACCAGACGTAATTGACTTTCAACGAGTTTTACGTTCTTATCTGCGGATTTCAATCTTCTCTCCCTGGACTTTCCACTTTCTTCTCGTTCAACCCTTTTTGCTCTGGAAACCCTTTTTTAGCCTATGGAACACCATGTTCGGGAAAACGATGCTCGATTTCCGGTTCGACGAAAATGAAGGCAGGCAATTCATGAAGAAGAAAAACTTCGTTTTGCTAGACACAATAAATGTACAGGATGGTTCGACAGAAACTTAAAATAATTCGATTTCGTAAATAATCATGATTTCATCTGAAAATTTTTTATATTACTCTATCTCCTCAATTGTTAATATTACTCTGTTCAAAGTGTGTATCGATGGTTGCAGCAAACTTCGTTTTCGAAGCTCAAGGTCATCTGAAGGTCAGCGGGTTATAGCTCACTAAATGCATTCTGTATATCAGGTACAGTAATAGAATTAATTTTAATTACGTTCTATTATGTTATATTTGTTGTTGAAAATATTTCGTTGGAAGCAGTATGCCTTGCAACAAATCATTTTTATTTTCCACAAAGATAGCGAGTTATTGTACCGGAAAATTGGTGTGGATATTGAAGAATTTGATGCTGCTGGACGGATGATCCAATAAAATTGTTTATCGGACAGGTTCGTGTCCCTGTTGCAGCAACACGAATCCACCGGAGCAGCATGAACGCATCGGAATAATAACAGCGATGGGGCTGAAGTTTCTTGAAAAGCTGGGACCAGGATGGTTCCGACATCGATCACGGCGACTTTTTCTCGCGGATCAGGATCGTCCGAAAGGAAGGACAGAGTCGAAAGCCGACACGGGGCCGCCGGTACCCTCGTTTCGTTCTGCTTCACGCACTCCCGCGTGGTGGCAGAAAGGAAAAAGGAGACGGAGAAGGAAGCACCGGATGAACGACGACGACGAGGACGAGGACGAACGCCGCCACCGCGACGGAGGCAACGGCAACGCCAGGATTGCTGGAAAACGACGCGGTCGAAGAGGAACAGGAAGAAGAACGGAGCGACGAGGAAGGAAAATCGAATGCAGTACTGGATTTTCACCTTGGTTCTCGGCGGTGATCGCGGAAATCGGAAACGCGATTTTCTTGAGACCTTGGTCCGCTGCATATTATGTCACCGATACCACGTTTCTTGACTCCGTTCCCGCTGCCGTGTGGATCTGGATCGTGGATTTGACCTTGACTTCGTGCTGTCCGAGTTTATTTAGCTACCGTCAGTTGACTTCGTACGTTTCGACTTAAAAACTTTACTTCTACTTAAAATTTCGAGCATCATGAGAAACCAGCTCACAGCACTGTGGACCACGATCAAAGACTCCGAAGAAGAAGACTTTGAGTAGCAAGAAGAAGAAGAAGACGAGGACGAAGAAAAGAAGGGACGAAGGGACAAGAGGAGGCGGAGGCGTGGAAGAGGATGAAGCGGAGGAGGATGAAGAATAGGGTGAGGTAGTAGGTGGAAGAGGACGAAGAGGAGAGGAGGGTCGGCTGGATGTACTCGACCTCCACCTTGGTCGCCACGCATCGTGGAATTCGTTCGGGGAACACAGGGACTCCCGGCTCGCCACGCTCTCGCTTCTCTCGCTCTCGGCCGCTGCTTTGCATTTTACACCGGTGCCGAGATTTGGTCGTTAGATTCGCCGATCCGCCTTCTACCGGGGGCCCGGTCTGCTTCCCCTTCGATTCCGCCGGCGTTTTCATAGCCCCGGGCAAGGATGCGCGGTGCCCTAACCACCCGTCGCGCTCTCATGTACTCGGTGGCCGTTTCTTTCCTCCCCGAGCGCACACCGCCTTGCTCGATAATAATGTTATCTTCCCCGCAACCGACTTTTCCTTTACGCGCCGGCGAGCTCGCGAATCGAATTTCCGCTCGCGATCCCGCCGATCGCACTTTCGCCCGCGTTTCGCAATTAGGCGACTCTGTCAATTCTCCTCGAAAATGTCAGAATTTTCTTTTTTTTTTGGAAGCACCTGGTAAGCTGAACGCATTTATTTATTTCTTCGATTACCCGGGATTGTGTCGAATTAGAAAACGAGCCCGACGAAAACATCGAACTGCTGCTAGGTGTCGAAACGGAGCGCGAGGCAATCCGGCGCTTGTACAAGAATCGATTTAGCAGAGGCCATGCGACCAGCGATCCCGCGACTCTTTCCTCTGCGGTCAATATTACTCAAGTTTCGTCCGCATTATCTTTTTTTGCGCGAGCGACGCGAAGAGGACGACGGTTTCAGGTGACAGCAGTCGTTTTCCCGAGCCTCCCGAGCAACAGGCGTCCTTGTCCCTTCGCGTTTTTATAATGTTTTTGCACGGAGACAGGACTAAAGTTGTCCGACTTCCCAGGTTTCCATTCGTCGGTCCCTGTCGACTGTCCAGCAAACCGGGGAGATTTGACAGTTTTTTCAAGAGAAAATATTATTATTATTTTATTTTAGCGAATTATTTGACCGAAAACCTCTTACGTAAATGTTTACATAATAGAAAAAAGAATTTACATTTTGGGAACAGTAAAGATGTATTCACATTTTGGGAGCAGTAAAGCTATTACGATCTAAGTCCCTTCTATACTCCGCGAAGGGCCAAGAAGCTGCCTCGGTCGCCGGGCAGTGTAAACATACCGCGTAATCCGATACCGTAGTGCGAACCACTACTAATCCAATTACAAAACTAATTTATTTTTCATTATTTTTTTTATGGGACTTGCGCCAACTTATTTGTGGCATTTTTCTGATTAAAATTGTGCTAAACACGATATATTTTGAGCTGTATTGATGACGTAGAATCTGCTACCCCCACCCGGCCGACCAGCGCGAGTCCCATCCGCACGGGAGATCGGAGCACGATAGTGGGGATAGCCGATTCGTGGAATCTACGTCATCGATTCTCGGAACTCGAGTGGCGCAGCGCGCGGTCCGTGTTTACATACGCTGTCTTTTTCTACGTCCACTGTCCCTTTGCACTTTCGGCGTGGTCGACGCAGTCATAAAATAATGGTTTTCCTTCGCGATCCCTGTCTCTGCTCGGACCAGGCGATATTTTTTTTTCATTCGATTTGGAGTTACAGCAATTTTTTTAGCACTGGAACTGACTTAATACTAAACCTAACACTGTTTTATAATTTGATTTTGCCTTGTCAGTTTTATAAGCTAAAACGTTTTAATCGCTTTCAGTGCTCGATAGGTTAAGTGTTAAATGTATACATGAAATAGTAGTCCATAATTAGTCTAAGCACTACTGATAAATTGGTATGAAAACGAACGAAAATAGTTTTCAACTAAACTCAAATATTTTTGGTGTAAATTGTCGATCGTAATTATGTAAGAATTTAAGGAAAATTGATATCGGTGCTAGGTTCGATCAAAAAATTTTTCACGCCGATATCAATTTTCATTAATCTCAATATAATTCTTAATAAATATACTAGACAAAAATGTCGAGATCCAAGTGTACCGGAAACAATTGTAAAACAGACGGGCAAACAAAAATTCACGTACAAAGAACCATTCAATTTCGATACCGCGCGTCTCAGAAGCGAACAACCGTAAACAAAGAAAGAAAAGTAACCGAGGGGAACCAAAACAAATAAGCAAATAGAATTAGCGGACAAAGAACCTCGGACATAATTTCAATGAATTTCGCGCAACGAGGAACAACCGCAAAACAAAGTCGGGTGTTTTTCAGCTCTCTGTTCCAGGTTCGAGTTTGCAAAAAATCGACCGGCCGTAAACACGCTCGCAGCACAGCGAGAGTGTACAAGCGGTCACGGATTTTCGCGAGCAAGAACGAAACGTAACAACAGTTTCGGTCGCACGCTTTCGCCACGCTTCGCGGAACTTCGGACACGGGGTACGGAGCTCCGAAAAATCTAATGTCTCGTACCTCTTCGTTTTTTTTTGTCTTTCATGTTGTTGCATGTGTTTTATTTTTTCTTTTTGCTGACATGCGTTTTAGCCGCCTTTCACCTCGGAGCTTTAAATACGAAACGCGCGCGCGCGCCGCTAACGGCCATTGTTCGCCAGATCAAATTATGGGGTACAGGTCTTTATGTAACTCTCGCGGTGCTCAGAATACGCGAAAGTTTGAGGCGATGGAGTCGCTCGTAAAATCTCCGGGCCCGCGAGGAATTACGTTATCGTTGACGGCCGATCGTTCTCGCCGATCGTGGGCAAAAATTTCAGTGTTTCCACGCCCTTAATCACTCCGTCGCTTTCTTCCTTTTCATCTCTGACCGATTTCTCTATTTACATTACATTGAGAAGTAGCGTTGCAGCGGCGCGCATGGAAATAATGTACACGAAGGACGGCGTGCGAAGACGCAATGTAAGGAGTCGAAGACTCGCACCGTCACGGTTTTATCGGTTCACTCGTTCCTGTTAATCTGATTCCTCTCGCGTAACGATAATTAATTTAGTAACGTCGCATTATTACCGATATTTGGAGTTCCTTCACCGAAAAATCCTGCATAAATTGTTCGTTTCTAAAGTGATCTAGAATAATATAATAATCATCACCTACGCAAAGAACTAACGACTAGCCATACTAGAGATAAATTTATTACTCATTAGGAAGTGATCTAGAATAATATAATAATCATATCGTATATAGTTCCAAGCGTACATGCGCGACTCGAAGAATTGCACAGTAATTTCAGCGAGGCCTAATATTATCGTAAGTCAATTTTCCTCGCGGGAAAAGAAAAGTCGATATAAGGGAGCCAGACGTTCCCGTGATACCCGCTCGATGAGGAACGGGAAGCGGCAAGGGAATGCAGTTAAAATAGAGATCGGTCATTTTTAAATCGTATAATTCTCTCGGTGGTTTTTACACCGGGTCGCCTCCGTCCGTGGCATTTCCTGGTTGCGATCGATCAATTCGTAGCCAAGATATCGATAAACCCCTCCGCGAGTAGAAACGATCCTTGTAAAGAGTAATCAGACTTGATCTGGGATCGAGATCCTTCGCTTACATAACGTCCAGTCCATCCAGACTGGAGAAGAGAGATCTTTGTCGTTTGGTTAAACATCCCGCTCTAACGACCGACCGGCGTCCCGTCGTCTCGTTCCCTCGATCCCAGTCGGCCGGTCGTCCGGAGGGTCGAGGATCGACGAATCGACGGTTTCAGAAACGATTATCTGCGATCGCGCGCGAACGGACTGTGTCTCCGACACGAAGTCCCCCCCCTTCTCCCGAGTTTTGCGATATAAATTTTTTATTGACGTGTTTAAGGCATAATTCGAGTAGAAATCATCAAGTGCGAACAATTTATAGACTGATCTGATACCGGAAGCGTTAATTTGTAAAGTGAACTTGTTGGATGAAGGCATTTTTTCAGTGCAGTTTTCAGGGATTCCTTCAATCTTACTTTTATTGCTGTGGTTCGGTGCGGATGTTGGAGTTTCAATTTAAAAATGTTGATCTTCAAGCAGTGATTGGCACTATCAACTAAAAACTATCGACTAAGTCGATAGTAGATGTTACTATTTTCAATCGACTAGTTCTGCTGAATTATCGATTGAATTTTTGCAGTGGTGGGGGTTACTATTTTCAATCGACTAGTTCTACTGAACTATCGACGGAATTTTGCAGTGGTGGGGATTAATACTTTCAATCGACTGTTTTGTTAAACTATCAACTGAATTTTTCAGTGGTGGGGGTTACTACTTTTAATCGACTAGTTTCACTGAATTATCGACGGAATTTTGCAGTGGTGATGGTTACTATTTTCAATCGACTGTTTTACTGAACCAGAAATTTCCTCTCTGTCTGAATTATCGACTGATTTATGCAGTGGTAGAGCGGATGGAGTTGTCAACTGAATTTAACAAAAAAAAGAGCTCATACATCTTCGGATGCTGTGACGTATTACTTTATCTTTTTGCTTCGAGGAAAAGCATCTGTTTCGTGTCTATAAGTTTATACGGTCTAAGGTTTCGTCAACGTCGTCAAACGTCGAACATCCAGAACATAACCAGGGAAACAACTCAGACGACTGAAAACTGAATAGTCCACTGTATCTGTGTCACTACTAAATAGTAAATAGTCGATAGTGCTCATCATTATCCTCAAGTTAGAAAAAAAACAATTGAGAATTCCCGGTAAGCAAAGTGTCGACAATGCTGATTCTGAATAAATTAATCAGCAAACTTCGCATTAACATTTCGACAGTCCCGGACAAGATTCCGGCGGAAACGTTTGAAGGTCACGAGGAATGGGTAATGCCGATCGTTCTCAGGGTTACTATAGTTAGAGTTACGTACCGTAAAAATGGCGGAAGCTGCGAGACGCCCGCGTTTCCACGGCCTTCGATCTTCCAACGCGAAACAATGGAAACGAACTTTCCTCGCTTTCGACAAGAGGCTGCTGCCGCCATTCCTGCGGCTGTGACGCGAGCATTACCTAACTGGCTCGACCGCGCCGGGAGAAAATCTCTTTTTCTCTCTCTCTCTCTCTCTCTCTCATTCTCTCTCTGCTCGCCTAAGTAACCCACTAAACTACAAGAGCGCCGGGGAACGAGGACAATGGATCCTCGAGAGCCGGAGTCGCGAACGCCGCGTGCAGCCAATTGCATTACAGAGAAAGCTAGCCTCTCGTCCGGTACTCTCTGTATCTCGACGTTCTATGCTCTCCGCTCTCCTCTCCTCTCCTTTCTACTCCTGTAACCTCTCGTCTCGGTTCTTCTAACGCCATCCTCTCGGTCCATTCTTCCTTCCTCGTTCGTTACCTGTAGGGTCTGGCTGCGATCGAATTAACCTTCGGCGAACGCACACAATTTTTAACAATGCCTCTGTGTTTCGTTATGTTTCTATACAGAGTAGCAACAGCGATACAACCGGGCCGGATTCCTCCGTGAAATAAGTCGAAAGTGTGCAGTAGTAGAGTTTTCGTATTCGAGAAAAACGACTTTGTAACTCTGAGAAAAATTATTTCCTTTGTTTTTCTTTCATTTTCATTCAAAGTTGGACATTAAATGTTTTCGCTTATAAAAATGACAATACCCTATTTATATAAATTTTGTGCAATTTTTCACTGAATATGTGCTTGGATAACAAATTTTTATCGAAACAATTTCCATGTAACTTTATAATTTCGATAACTGTAAAATAAAAAATATAAAACTGGTCATTTGACCGGCAGTGGTAGCTTTAGTGTTAATCATGTACTCCATCAACTTGTTCGATATTTCTTCAACTTGTGTAATACTCGTGGCACAAAATATGTTCATTTTACAAATTACTTAATTCGATTCAACGAATAAGAATCGTGCGACGAAGGATTCAACGAGAGATTCAAAGGAGTTTCAGATTCGGTAAACGCTGGAAGGATCGAATATTCGAATGGAGGGCACGGATCCATCCGAGACATCGGTTCACCTTTCTCCTTTCGCGGCTCGGCACCGCGGACAGAAATATGTCGTGTAAATGGCAACCGGGGCCCGGGTAAATGGTCCCATGCGGAAGGTGATATAGGGGTCCGGTCACTCGCCACTTAACCCCGCGGATCAGGAAGTCGTTTTCTACCTTCCCGTTCTGAGTTCTCTCGCGTGAAAGGGAATATCGAGAGTGAACGCGGAGATATCGCGACCGAGGGGATACCAACCACGCCGAACAGTGAAAAACATTAATTGCGAGCCAGGGAATTGTTTGATCCCTGAACGCGATCGACAGCATCTGGCGAAATTACGCCCCGTTTATACCAAAACACTATTACCATTAGAATTTATCTTGGGACAGCATCTCAAACTGTTGAACACACGCACAGTAGTTGCACAGCACAGTGAGGGTTCGATCTAAGAAAAACCCTTGGGACCGTGCGGTTTCTTAGATCGTGTAGGTCTACTATTTCTTTTTGCTTTCTCGTTTTCTTAGATCGAACATTTATTTTTCTGAATAAGTTTCTAGAGAATATAGGATTGAGAGAAAATTTCGTTACCTTATTCGGTGATTTAGATTTCTTCTTCATCGGTTTCTTAGATCGTGTAGGTCTACTATTTCTTTTTGCTTTCTCGTTTTCTTAGATCGAACATTTATTTTTCTGAATAAATTTGTAGAGATAATAGGATTGAGAGAAAATTTCGTTACCTTATTCGGTTATTTAGATCTCTTCTTCATCAGACTGCGACTTCGTCAGACTGCGAATCTGTGTGCAAAATAAAAATTGCTGTGTCAATTGCAAAAGACAGTTTTCACGTCTTATATGAACAAGTTTCGAATGCTCTCATTATTACTGTTTCTCCCCGTTTTTGTCTCTCGTTTGAAGAAAATACGAGACCTGTCAAAATTCGACTGGTCGCGCAGTCCTTTCAGAGTGTAGCGGTTTAGCATTAGGGGACAGGCAAGAAGAATTCAGTTGGAAGTCCGGCCCCGTGACAAGAACACCCCATTAGTCGTCGTGGAATTCCATCAAACGCGGCGCGCGCACCCCGTTCCGTGCGCCAGCATTCGCCACGCTTCCAGGTAACAGCGTCGCGAGCACCGGGGATTATGTTTCATGTAAATAGCATTACACGAGATCAGTCACTCGGCGAGTGCACCGCCTCGATTCAATGCAAACGTCTGCATTATTTGACTGGAGTGGCTCGATAGAGGGATCGCACTGCATCCGTCGCGACGCTTGTCAGCTGCACACCGGCTGGCCGCGTTCGTGAGCTCTTCCATGACGGCTCGGAAAGATATAGATACGTGGGACAATTCCTGTCGACTATGCAACGGGTGGTTCGCAAATAAATGCATCTAGACATTCTCTAAAAATTTTCTTTAAACTTAAAAAAAATCATTTAACATTTACTGTAGATCCAGATTAAATTAATTGCATTCTAATAATATAGGACGGTTGAATACAATTTTTTGCGACTCTAAAAAATTCAAGTTTCCCTCATTAAATATAGGAGTGCTAAAAATATTTAACTCATGCTCGACGCAAACAGCTTGTAGAGATTCAAGCAGGCGATTCTTCACGGGAGAATTACTTATTTATTTATATAATTAATCCCGCAATTACGCGGTAATTACGTTTCCATCGACCCTTAATTCTTCTTATCCGGCAAATTAATCGCACATTCGTTGAACAACCAGACGAGAGATTACAACAAAAACGATTAAATATATATATATTTTTAGCAGAGAATAAAGAAGTCCTTCCTCCCTCTCGTCCGAGGATAATTATTGCTCAGCTTGGCTCTTTATCGTACGTGATTTTCACGCTGGGGTAGACATTCAAATTGCACCGGGGGCTTTAGGGTTCTCTTCGTGGCGAGGTAATAACACCGACGGCGGTGTCTGTAGTGGGGCAAGATACACCCGAGGAAAAAGATTCACCCGAGGGAGACAACGGACCGAGGAAAACTTCGTTACGTCAGCGACAAAGGAATTATAGCTTGCCGCGTTCACCTTTGTGTCTGTCCACGGACTCGTAAGCATTTCTCCGTTCCATCCTAGCGACATAACGTTTAATACGAAATCGTCAATCGCATAGAATCGTTACGAAACTGTTCGAATCTGAACAAGCTATTCTACTGATTGTAAAAAAAAAATTGCATACAAATTTTCATCGAAGTTAAATATGTTGCAAATTTGCTGTTAGTCATTTGCGCTGATAACATTAATACAGTTTTTGACCAAGAACAACCTTCCCCGAAAAGTCGTTTAACCGAGCAAAACAGCAAATGCCCGAAACCCGACACTTTCACGCCGCACGACCCACTAGAGCGTCTCCTCTCGAAAGACTAAAAAATATCGAAGAATGGAGGACAAGAACCGCAAGCTGCCCAGGTAAGGGTGACACCTGTCAGACCGAAAAATGTTGAAACCAGAACCTGCGTAGTCACCGTGGTCCGATTGAAGCTCGTCGGGTTTCAGGGTAGCCGAGGCTCAGTGAATCACGCCCCGTTTGCTCGTTAATGGCCCCGAGGAAGGTCCTGCGGAAGTTAGCAAACCAGGATCGCGACGGAGATCGTCGACAGCAGGGGGCCCTGGGTGACGAAGGTGTCGTTGGCTTCATGGTTGCTTCCGCGAAACGAGATATCCTAGACGATTCCGCGAGTCCCGCGGGAAGCTGACGACACACGTTGAATTTACGCACGAGCGCCGGGAATTCTCGCTTGCCAGGACACCTCTTCGGGATGAGCGAGCGAGAAAGAGAGATGAGGAAGGAGAGAGCGAGGTCTACCATAGGCTGACTTGTTACTTGGAGTTGGCTTACGGGACGGAAAGTTCATTACTCGGAGCCGCGCCGCGCCGCGCCGTTTTCCGCTCTGAATTTATGGACCCTTAGGCCAAGCTAGCCTAAAATGGCCATTGCCGGTTTTTCTCCGACTTCGTTTCTATCGTGGCGGACGAAGCCGATCGGGCCTCCGCATCTTTAATGGGCCAGGGGTCGAGGGTGACTCGGCTATTGGCCCCGACGACGCCAGGTTCACGCGAGATATTAACATTTGCCTCGGCTTGATTTAGCCTCTCGGTTAGCCGTCCGCGGGATCAGGTTTTGACTGGACGGTGTAATCGAGTTAGGCCTCTTGATGAGCGTAGAGTTATGGCCCCGCTGGTGGACCTTTGCCGCTTATCGAGTCACCGAGCGCGATCGATTAAGTGGACCGCAGTTTATGCGGCTTATTAGCCTGCCAGTTGATTTAGCTCTCTGTTAGGAACCTCCGGGGATTGGGTTTTCACCGAGGTAATGCTTAAGCTTCGATGTAAGTTATGGCGTGGAGGGCGAGTTTTAGTCGCCGCGTTCAAGCGGAATCGAGTGCTAGCTTGACTCATTGTCGAAGAGTCGCGGAATTAAGTGATTTATCGAGGTGCGCTGGTTGATCTAGGTTTTAGTTAGGGACCCGAGAAACTCGGCTCTCGAAATAGCGAGACATTATTGAGTTAGGAGTCGATGATATGTTGTAGCTGCGAGAGAAACTAGTGATCGGGTCAGCATTTCGGAATGCGAATAAAAGTACAAGCAATTAATGTTATTCTTGTCCGAGGCTATCGGCAATGTAGAACCACAATGTAGAAATTTTATTGGAAACTGGATTTGTCCGATTTTTGCTGAAAGTTCCTCAATTATTCGTTTAGCGACTCGTTTGGCACGGCTCGCTGTCAATCTAGGATCTATGGTAGATCGCCAACAGTGGCGTAACAAGAGACGATGACGAGCGACCGGCAAGAAGCCGGAGCTGACCAGCACGCGTCATACGTTACGTCCGGCGGAACACTTTCATGTCCCCTAGAAACTGAAGTCGCAACTAGTAAGAGTGCTCCACATAAGGCAAGACAACGTAACGTATACTGTTACAGCAGCCTCATTCCACCGCGCGAAGCGCATAGTGCACATTTCTATCCGCGAACTAATATTGACTGCCGGGTTGGCTGGTCGGGGACGGGCGGACTTGAACTGGGTCAAAACCACCATGATTCAGAAAATTACATTCTTCAACGAATGCTCCAACGGCTCAACATTTACGGGAATTTTTGAAACGTGTCTCGCTTCTCGTTCGATGTCTATTGATTTTATTCGAAAAATACGCATCCTCGTTAAGATGCCATTTGTGTCCATCGTGGTCCCAATCGAAAATCGATTCCTGCGAAATTTTATGGTATGGCCGGACCAATTTTTGCATTTTCAGAAATTTACAAAATTATATGACATTTGTTTCTTGATCGAGGATCGAAATTTTTAAGAATTCTTTAAATTCAGGGAACGAAAGAATCCTTTCGAACGTTATGAATGATGCAGCAAATGCGTGTAACAACATTTAGGAAAAATTTTACTTGTTCACACGAGATAGCGTTTACATTTATTTTATCCCGGTCACGTGCAATGTTCTCTCGTCGAGATTGTTAGTTATGTTGTTCGGTAAGCGTAAGGGCGTTCTACATTAGGCCACGAATTCCACCGAGAGTCCAGGAAGTTATCTATTCCATTCACTGTCGGGGATAAAGTCTGTTACGTGTATCTACAATCGCCGGTTCCTTTGTCTCGACGCGCAGCAATTACGAGATCGTATCTTAATTTCCTCGTATTCAGCGTTTCGTCGCGTGAGTTCGTCGATCTGCAAATAAATAAGCTAAATGTAAGGTAGGCGCTGTTTGCCCCGGGAAAATGATGTGTCTTGTTACGAGCCGGGACGGAGATTGATAGCGTTTCTTCGTCAAATGATCCATTATCCGCGGACGAATCTATTATAATTAGCCTCCGGTTCGAATTTAACTTAATACCGATATCTGCTTCAGATATAATTTATATTAATCGCTTGAGTTACGAGTCTCGGTTGTAAACAACTCCGACGGAAACGTGTTTGAATCAATCTCAATTTGAAATCGTACATAAATTATGGCACTGAAAACCTAATCTCTGATGGTCTCTAATCCGCAGCTTGATCAAGGAAGCTCGATGACTCGTGGAAATCGGGGACCAGGTTTCACGCGCAATCAGTCAGAGTTCCGCTCGATTCTGCACTCGACGTTAGGTGCTCGCAAAATAAGTTGCATATGTATATTGAATAGTAATTCATCATCTATTTGAAACGTTTAATAAAGTCTCGGGGACTTTGTTGAGAGTCAAAGATAGTAGACTGCTCTGTACTCGGAATATACAATCTCATTCAGAAAAGCATCAATGGCTACGAGCAAGATCTTAAAAGGATCAAATTCATTAACCAACGAGCCAAAACAGAAGCGATCCTGAACGATAGTGATTCCGATTGCTGCAACTGAACGTGCCATGTAATTTCTATTCGACGAAAGCGATCGAACATCCGCTTGGGGATCGTTCGATCAGTATGCGACGCTCGTGTGCGCATGGTCGGCAGCGAGAGAGAAAAAAAAAATGGCGCGTGCGCCGCGTGAAATCGTTGCAGTCGTAAGAAACGGATGTTAATTCGACGATTTACCATTTAACCATCGTCGGCGTTCGCCGGCGTAACGCCGCTCGCTGCCTCCCTGATTTCACGCCGAGTAATTTAATTAATCAGAAAGATAGCGCTTCACCTCGTTCCGGGAATCTAGCTCCGGGAGGGCAGCAATTAGTTCAATTTTTTTTTCCTTCTCGCCGTCCTCCTCCTTCTCTTTCTCCGCCTCCGTTTTCTTCTTCTTCGGCGTCGGCGTCTTCGTCGTCTTCGTTGTCTCTAGATCATTCTCTTCTTCTTCTTCTTCGTCGTCGTCGCCGTGTTTTCTTCTTCTTCTTCTTCTTCTTCTTCTTCTGTTGCTCGCTCCCCTTCTTTTTCCTTTACGAGCGAGCTCGTGGCGCCGTCGGCGTGAAGATCGCCGCAGATAAACCGGCGGACGATTCTTCGGGGCCAAGGGCAACGAGGAGGATCGGCCGCCGGATAAACGGATAATGTTCATCGAATTAATTCGCGGATCGAATCGGCCGGGGGATCGGTGACTTCCGGTCGACGCGTCTGCCCCTTTACACGCTTCCTCCTCTTACGGGATCGTGGAAGCGGTCTTCGGGGTTCAACAGACCATTTCAGGAATTTTACACGGGCTGCGAATTTTTTCAAGGTTCGCGGATCAGCTCTTCGGGGTTCGTGGGATGAGTTCAGGGATTTTTCACGCGCCAGAACTTTTTCAAGTTCGAGGGATCGGTCATCAAGGTGCAACAGACGATCTTCAGGGTTTGAGAGACAGTTCCAAAAATTATGCGTAGGTCACCATGTTATCTTTTCAACCCAATATTACTGATTAACTGCTAAAATTATTTTCGTTAAAAAATGAATACCTCGATACACAACGATCGCGTCCAATGACTGTAACATGCGTTACATTAAATTGTTTATACATAGGTAAATTCGTTAGCGTAATTTCACCCAAAAGATTCTAAAAAATCGTAAAAATTTATGAATTCAATATAATTTTTCGGATGTACGGTTCTTAATTTTGGCATAAAAGTGAACATTTTGCTTTTACGATTCGAGTAAATGGTCGGGAATTTTTCAGATTTAAGTATTCAACGCTCGCAGGCTTTTCTATTAGCAGGCTTTAATTGCCGGCGCGGTTGAGTAAGGTGATTTTGGTGTTTACGATGGTTCTTATGCTAATGCACATTCTCATTTTATCTTTTCATATCCTCGGTCCTTCGAGGGCGCAGTAATGGCTTCCCCGATACGTCCACCGCCACTATGTAAACGCGGCTTATTACCTGCACGCACGATTACGCTCTGCACCATGCGCGACCACGCGCGTGCGCCACGCTGCACAGGATCGCCCGGTATCGCTCGTAATTACATCCCCTATTTACTTTACCTAATGAGCGTTTGATTGGCTCTGTTAATTATTGTTAGCCGGCGGACTCATTAACCGCGCGACTAACGGAACGACGTCCCTCGGCGCACGGCCGTCTGCCGAGTCGGCGTCTCGCCGCCAAAATTAAAAACATTCGAATCTTCTCGATATTAATAACAGGTTCAGACATTTTTTTTTTTAACTTTACGATCATTAATTTTACAAATTGAATTGGACAATTTGGTTTATTAGAGAATTCTTTCAATTTCTTTAAAAATGCATTGTGATAAAAATTAATGCATCTATTATTTATTATTTTTTATATTGTAAAATGGGCACTTTTAATGCTTCATAAATCCAGGGTAAATATTAGCATAATGAATGTAACTCCAAACATATAGAAATTTTATTTGCAGTACCCAACTCAAATTTTTTTTGACCTCTTTGATTCGCTCAATAATGGAGTAAATAAAAAAAGTATTGTGACACAGAAATTTTAAACTTGAAGAACCTTTTGTACGTCAACCGTATAGACATTGCCAAATACGAAAATGTACTTTTTTATGGAATTCGAAATTGAGCATATTGTGAGTGCATTGTAAGTGCATCGATTTTATGGGACCAATTATTGCCAGCAATGTTTCAATTTATGTTCGAAAATTCAAGGCAAAAACAAACTACATCGTAAATGCACTTGATTTTGGACAGTTGTCTACATGTTAGGCTACTGTGGCCGGTCGCAGCTTCGCAAGGAGGATAGCTCCTGTTGAGGATAGTAACGGTAGCCCAAGGATGAAGTTTTTAGTATGCGCGATCTGTAGTCCCGACAGGAAACAAAATCCCTTCCATTAGAGGCCGCCGGTTCTTGCTGGCTGGCCAGCATTGTTACGCCATAGGGCCAGACAGGGAGAGTATCCCTCTTATCGTTCAGAATACCTTCTGCCGCGACCACGGGGGGAAGGTGGTACCCTTCGGCACCTTAAAAGGTCCTCGACGAACCTCCGAGTCCTGTCGATATTCTACGTGCACACGTGGCTGATCGTTGCTTTTTCTTCTCCTCCTTCTTCTTGATCTTCATCCTCTTGCTTTTTTATCTTTCTTCCTCCCTACTCTACTTCACGAAGAGAGCAACTCCTTTCTTTCGATTCTTCTTCTTGTTCGTTCGGTGGGGGTGACCAGCGAATCTCGTGTAATCAATTTTTAAACTGCAACAGTACACAAATATCATCCCTGGAATATTAATTATTAGCTTGTGTCGCAAGATTAACCTGAAGCAGCTAGCAAATTATTTAATTATTTCGATACTTAGAATGTCAGTAGAATATCAGAGGACGTACTTTCCAAGTATTTATTTCTGATTTTGATACAAGATCTCGATCTCACTGTTTGTTTGGTTCCAGTTCCGTGCAATTAATGCAGATAATTTTTATCTCGCATAAAATCCGCATGCTGTAGCAAGTGCCCGAACGAAGCACACGGAACACTTTCAACCCCGAGGGGTTCAACGTTAAAGAGTTAACGAGCCGCGCACCGCGAAGTACGTCGCGAAATATGGTAGAATCGACGCACGAAACATCCTCCGCCTCTTCGGTGTTTTTCAGTCTCCCGTTTCTCGGCCTTGTTGTTCGCTTCCTGCTTCGGGCAGAAAGCGCGGTTAGGTTCGCGTCGCGAATCCGCGCCGCGCTTAAGCGGGGACCCGAGCGTTTAACCCCGCTAATTGCGTACCGAAACGCAGCGCCGACGAATCCGGCAACCGGGTTCCTATCAGCGAGGGATATCGCGCGCGGATTACCGACTCGGCTCGACTCCGCTAAGCTCGGGGCATGTTGCGCGCGATTTTTCGCGAGCCGGCCATTCGCGAACGAAAAAGAGAAGAGTCGGTTGCCTAATGCGTGGAACTGCGAGCACTGGAGATCGCCGAGTCTAACCATTTATGCCAATTTGCTCATTTATTTACTCCTTTGTCGACTATAATTAGTTTTTTCACCTGTAGGGATGCGACGAAACTCTGGTGACAATGGTGGTCAAGCTACGAATACTCTGCGTACCTATCTGCAGGAATACCGAAACATGCGATTGCCATAAATTCTAGTCTTACATTAGTCCTTCTCGTATCCTGTTTTTCGTCTATCCACCTCGTCTTTTTCGTAAGCCCGCTACAGCGTGCATTTTCGACACGCATAACGACCTCCCTAGACTTTTCAGAAAAATCTTGAGTAAAATCAATGTCGTTCGAGCCGTGCTAGAGAGAACATCTCCAAAGACTTCTCAGTACAAAACTCACGGTTGCTAATATGTGTGTTTTTAATAATGATAATCACTAGACTGCGGATTTTTATGCAAAATAAAAGTTGGCTGCTGCTGTTGCAAGGGACAGGAGCCAAACAGATATTTGATTTTTACATTAATCATGTGAACAAGTTGAAAATAATACATTGGAGTTTTTAATTATTTTAATCTCTCTACTGTTTTAAACTGCACCTACTCTTTTGTCTTCTACTTTTGTGCACTTAACGCGTTACATTCTGCTGTACCAACACTATTAATGTATAAATAGGTTAATTCTAATGTATAGCTTTATAACCCCCTGTGGGGAGTTCCATCTAAGCTTTCAATAAAAATAAAAAACTCCTAAACGAAGCCCCTGCGGACATTTTTGCAAAGGAAAATGTTGCTTCAAATCATCTCAGGAACCTCCCATTTCCGGGAGCTGTAGGAATTTTGGGACACCCTGTATAGATATATTGGTATATCGATATAATTGTCATATTGATATATTGATGCATTAATATATTGATAAGAAACATAGATAAGTGATCAGTGAATATTGCAAAGGGATAAATGAAAAGTCCAGGAGATGCTGAGGAGACGCGATGGTTCCCGTAGAAGGAAAACGAAAGGAGTCGCGTAATTCAAACGGGATTCCTCGGGCTTTCGCGTGGCTGTATGGCCCGGCCGCGAAAAGTGCATCTGCGTATGCGGCGAGTGTGCAGTCGTGGGTGCAGGACGCGCGGCTGCGCTCCGGCTGCTGCTGCTGCTTGCTGCTCATTGACATTTAACTTTCGAAATTGAACAGAGAGCGGCGCGACGCGGCCTCTCAGACCGCGGCAAAATACCACCGGGCAGATAGAGCTAACATTTAAATGCCATTGCTGCCCCGCAAGACGCATGGCTGCGCCGAGATGCACCTGAAAGGGCTCCCCCGACACGCTTATGTCTCCCGGTTCCTCTTCTTCTCTCTTTCGAGACCGACTTGGCTGCGTCGTAATCGCTCCTTACACTCCCTGCCGCCTGCGCTTCCGATTGGCAAATGAAAAATTTTCAACTCTGTACCTCCGAAATGTTTGCACGTGTTTGATGTTTCCGGATGATTTAGACTTTAGATTTAGATTTTGATACCTTAGACTAGATTCAAGATGAAACATACAAATATTCTGTTTCAGAGAGTTTCCAATGAATTGAAAGCGTCCGCACGACAAACTTTGGACCCAAGATCTATACCAGTTTGTGCAAGTTTGATTGCAGAGACATTTCCTAGACCCAATCCCCTTAACCGACCGAACCCTCCATTCCCCTCAAAAGCAGCTGAAATGTTGCGTCCGAGTGCTTTCTATTAAATCGAAAGCTATATTTATGGGACAGCAAATTATTGGAGAAGTTTGTAAAAGTAGTTCATAAAAGTTCGTGCACAACTGATTGCTCCGCATCTTCTCCCCCGAACGAACCTTCAATATCGCGGAACATCCGAGGAAAATGTATCCCTACAATTTTTCAGCGTACATGGCGGAAGACTCTCTGAAATAGAGGGTGGTGGTTCGTGCAACTTGTACACCTTGAATAATTTCGTTACTTCTAAGAATATGAGAAAATGATATATGCAACATTTGAATGATGTAGAGGGGGAAATATCGCGATGTAAACATTCTTTTGGTGCGCGAAGACGTTTTTGACATTCAAGGTCACTTTGACTTAAAATGAAAAACTTACCTTTTGGTCGGTAACATCTCGTTGACTATTAAATCTAGACGAAGGTCAACAAATTTTACGAATTTATCGATTCAAGGCGTGTAGAGAAATCAAGGTGACCTCGAAATCTCCGGAACGTAGAAATCTGTTTCTCATATTATTACAGGTAACGGAAATAATCTGGGTGTGCAAGTTGCGTGGACCACCCTGTATAAATTTTCCCGGCCCGATCGATTTTCTTTCCGAAAACGTTTCCGAACTGTCTCGGTGACCGCTTAACGGATTTCGAGAGTCCAGGTCAACGACGGAGCTCCGGGTGCACCGCGCTTGTTCGATGTCAAACCAATCCTCCGAGTTCCGACTGACCACGCAGGGTCGATTCGCGCTCGCGACGGAATTGATAAATTATGTTTCGCCAAGTTTTTGTCGAGGGGACAGGGCGCATTTACGGGGCGGTACGTTCAGGTTGGAGTTTCCGGGTGGTTCTCTCTCGCGAACTTGCGAGAAAACTGGGCACCGTGTTCCGCCGAGGGAAGGGAAGGGAAGGGAAGGGCAGGTACGCCAGAAGAAAGAGGAAGATTGATGCGGCTGTAATATTGTTTTCGCGCGGGCAGAAAGCCGCTCTCCCGAAGCATCGCGTGACCGCGCAGATCCTTCCCCGACCAGGAAGAGCGCCGAACCAAGTAGCCGGAATGGGATCTCCATCCCGCGAACATGTTGCAAATCGTTTTCAGATTACGGAAATCGCTGCTTTCCATTTCGGACTATGCAAATCCGGCATTCCCAGCGTTATTATCGTCGGTACCCGTGGCCCCCTCGATTCGCCGTTTAACGAACCGAAATTACAAGGAGCGCTTCCTCGAAAACAAACCATCCACGCTCGAACATTGTTCCCTCGTCACGGGGGATGCATAATTTCCGTCGAATCGTCCCGTCATGCAAAATCTGTTACATTGTTCCCCTGCGGTCAGAGTTCAACGATGGTTCGGGTCGTCTACAGGAGTCTCGAGGATGAACCCGAACGGTTCTGGGATCGTTCGAACGGTGTCGATGCGAGGCGAGTCCGCTTTTCAAGTGATTTCGAGGCAGACTTTTGAATGCACTGGTGCCTCAGGGTTTCGATAAACTGATTGAATATTTCTCGAGACAAATTTTCAGTGGCAAAAAATTTTCGAGTGGTAGTCACTTTTTGTTGGAGGACGCGTCAAGGGCTTACGAAGGTTAACTTTGATTTTCTTTTTATTCTCTATGAAAAGGTATTAATCCATGCACGTCGAAAAATAATTAGTAGACATTTTAATTTAAATATTGCTAGTCACCAGTGTCGTCGGATGAGGGGAGGGAGCACGAATTGAGGGGAAAAGGTCCCCCCCTGACACCGTGTAAGATCTGTAGAAACAATTGTTTTGCACATAATTTAGACGTCACTCGAGTTAGATGCCTCATCCTGTATAATTAGAGAATTTCACTATTTCTCCAGTTTTGGTCTATCCGCGATGAGCGTTCAAAGTGGCTAACTATCTATCGAGGATGAAGCCGAAGAGTACTGGGATCGTTCCAACGGTGCTGAAACCGGGGGACGAGGAGTAGAGGGCAAGCAAGAAGGCGACTCGACGATCCCAAGCCCTTAATCCGTCGACACGTAATGGGACATAATGCGAAATTAGCCGGTCACTATGTACAGTTACGCATTACGCTAACAAGACTTACTTCCGATTATAGCCAAGACCCCCATTGTTCGAGGGAGCCAAGCACCATGCTCTTTAGTGGTCCCAGCCTGGTTCTATCTATCTCTCTTCTTTCTCTCTTCTCTCTTTCTCGTCGGCTACTCCCGTACGGTGCCCATTTATCTATCTATTCAGTCGGCCTGTATAATGCGCGATAGATTCCGTGTAATCCGGCAGGCACAATGCCTTCAAAAGCCGCTTCCTATCGTTGGGGATCTGACACCGAGATCTTTTTGATTTACACACCGAAGCGAGTCCCTTCTGCGCGATTTTCTCTATGGATCGCGCACAAAGATACTCTGAGAAACTGGAGTCCGGCGGTGAAAGAGAACATTTCATACCATTGTCCATCAGAATTTCCGTCGTTGACTTTTTTCACTCTCAATTCTGAGGGACCATTTTGACCGTGTACAACACTGTGGAATAGAAGTTCTCTTCTTAACCTTTGAAACTGAGAACACTTCTTAAAAGAAAGTTTGCCAAGTCCCAGATTGTTCAGATTAAGGGAATTCGGTCGAATTGAGGGGAAACAGTAACCCTCCCTCTACCGGATTAGTCACGTGACATTGTGACGCACGCACAGACGAAACGCGTCACGTGACTGGGCCGTAGGAGGGGCAGGTGGAGTGGGGAGACGAGTTTTACTCTGCATGCACTGCAGAAACGAAACGTGTCACGTGACCAGAGGTGGCGGAGGCGTGGGGGTTGGAGCCGTAGAAGGGGAAGGTGGAGCGGGGAGACGAGTCTTAATCTGGCGACTCTGCCCCACAGTCTACAACAGTGATGGGCATGGTAAGGGGCCCCTGAGTTGCCTGCTTCTCCCACCAACCTTGTCAGCTATGGAGGGACGCACGAGGGGGGAAATGAAACCACGCTGCACGAAAGAGCGGTTGGTAGGGGAAGATCCGTGGATCTTTCTTGTCCGCGGCGCACAAAAATACCACTCACTGATCTATAACGTCCTCATATGATCGAGCTGAACGAGCTATTGTTTCCCAGGGCCCATTATCCTCAGTTCCGTTCAGAAATATTTGCACAAACCACCATTCGAAGCTCAGGTGACGTAGCCGACGCCTCGTTCCGGGTCAGACCTAAGTCGAAGCCTAGCCCAGTTACTCTGCTCGCGTGATTGGCGTATAATAAGCTAATATTTACATTGTTTCACGGCCGGTGGTTCGCCGGATAGCCGTTCCTATCGATTTCTTTCTCGAGCAAGAGAGACCGACGATGAGGAAGCGTGGCGCGGTTTGAATCGAACGTTTGTATTTTCAGGCGGAACGCGAGACGTCTTGTTGACGTCAATCTTGTCGGCCGGATTGAAACTTATGGTAGAACCACGAACAGATCTAGTACATAATAGACGCCGGGCGATCGCGGTGGGGCCGGCGTGGCGCGGCGCGAGCGCACGCGACTATAGTATAATCGTGATTGAACGTATACAGTTGTCAATCACTGTTCCCGATATCGTGGGTTCGGTGTTCACGCGAATTTAAAACTCCCGCCGTTTCGAGCCGGCAGAGGTCTTCGGAGTACGATGAAGATCTATTACCGGGATCGGGGATACAATTCGAATGGTTGGTTTGACGTTTGACACCTCTACGCGCGGCATCCTCTTTACCGTTACAATAGGTATAATAATGTTTTCTGAACTTCTCTGACCGCTTGCTTTGAGCCGACCTGTATGTCCGTTGTGAACGTTTTGATTCCGGAGAATGTTAATTCGTTTTACCGGCCTTTCAGAACGAATAGAATGTACACGAGAGGTTTCTAGTTTTGATAATTACGTTCTACAGGTTGTTTCACATGTTGTGGGTTCGGACAGCGTGGGATTCCGATCTCAAATTGATCGAAGCCCCCGAGTCTATTGATCTCTCAATTTATACCAATTGTCAGTGTTTAAGCACTCTGACAGCTGAGTTGATTTTTACAGGACGTTTCACGAATTAGGGACACAATCGTACAGCTTCTTCCAAGTTCCAAAAAACTCTTGAATTGAGAATTAAACGTTATCGTATATTCGAATCGCTAATTGTTTCTAACAGTGAAGCTTGTATACAGGGTGTTCCGAATGAGCACAGACCAAATGGTACATCTAGTTTCAAGTCTCAAGTACAGTTCAGTAATAAATTACACGTCTGAAACTCACTATGCTTGTATTCGACACGAAGCGCAACGTTCCAATTACTTAGTCCTCGAATGTCTATACAGGGCGTTCCAAATGATCGCGGACTCAATTATACAGGCAATTTCAACTTTGAACTTCCTCTAGAAAAATCTGTGACTCTTCCATCTTACGATCCGCACGATCCTTCAGACTTGAGGCGGCTTCAACGCCGAGATCTCTGTACAGATCGTCCCAGATTCTCAGGATCGCTTCGCCTTGGGCTCGGCAGCGATCGTTAACTGTCCGGTAGTCTGGTCGGTGGTAGCCGGTCGATTAGCCGGGACGTGGATTGTCAAAAGCCCGGGCAGGCACGTGATGTACCGTTAAGCAGGCGTTCGCCTATCGAATATTCGACCTACGACCCGGCGACGCTCGGCTGCGTGAACGCGGAAATGCAGAAGGTACGCGTCCGCCTCGCTCTCTTACGCTCTCGCGCTTATGCTTGCGAACGCTTACGCGTACGCGTACGTACCAGTCCGCGTCGGCCCGTCGGAATGACCTTACGCGGAGTCCGTTTGTCTCTTTGCCGGTGGACGAACCAGCGCGGAGAGCCTCGCTTTCGATGGGATAATCGCGGATTCCTCGGATACAGTGATTTACGATCCTGCCTGCTCGTCGATGCAAGACGAATTTCGAGGCGACGAGAAGCTGCCTGCCTCCGCGCCGCGCTGCCTAGCCAGATTCTAATCGCCCGAGTACCTACGTTCCTCATCCTCATCCTCATCCTCGTCCTCGGTCCGCAGCCTCTTTGCCAAAGATTCATCGGTGGTTTCTTCCGTATTCAGAATCTCGAAGATCCCCACTGGGATTAACGCTTCCTAACCGCGACAAGCAGGCTTAAAAAGGGTCTCATGTAACTGGGTCAACTTTTTTTTGGAATTTTTGCATTTCAAAAAATAGACCAGTTTTCATGCCGCAAGTATCTCGGAGCATTATTAATAACTTTCAAAATATTTCAAATCCCTTTTTCTCGAAATTATATTTTTTAAGCACGGATTGACTAATGGAATGTGTCGACCGAAATTTATTCGCTTTGTTTTGTACATTTCTCTAGAGATTGAGCCTCCATTTTTTAAAAAATATTTTATTTTTTTTAGACCCTGTAATTTTCGTGCTTTTCTATTGAAATTAGGATCAATCCCATAATAAACTATGCTTTAAGAAAAATTTGTATCTTTATGCATTCCGATGACAGGGACAAAATTTTAGTTGTTTATTATAATAAAATTTGATAAATATAATAAAATTTGAGTTGCTTTTGTTCGACTTGTCTTTAAACTATCACGACTTGTTGTCAATCTAAGCAATGAAGTAGTAAAAGTCCAGCCCTTTCCAAGGGCCAGTATCGAGCCAACACGTTCCGGCCTGGGCAACCATAATTCGGAGACCGTCTCCAGGAAGAGAGCTCGCGCGAGCAAAGCCTCGGAAAGAGGAGCATCAGCTAGGCTGAGTCGTTTCACCGGCGCAACAGAGGGAATTCAAATAAATCGCTAATCGCGAGCATTTATCTTTTCGCGCCGGTGACGTACGGAGTGGCGAGTATGCGGTAAGCCGTCTCTCCTCTCCTCTACTCTCTTCCCTGCTCTCTGTAGCGATGTACCGGCGCGATCCTCTTCCCGCTTCGGCGGGAGAGCGCGTCTTCATCGGTTTTATACGCGAGCACCTTTGACCACTGTGGCGCCGTCCGCGGCCAACGCTACACAAAAACCGCACGTCGAGACAGCGCTGACGCGCGCCGCCCGTTCCTGGCAACGCGTTACCGTTATTTTTCGGGTCGATGTCACCGACGACGCAGCGCTGACGTGATTAGGCCTGCGTGACATTTAAAGGGCACACCGGCGTTCGATCAACACCGACTCGCGACCACTTCCCGTGTCCCTTCGTCGGGGCTGTCTACACGAGGATAGCATAGTTCTTCCGAACGATCATTAAGTAGTATTAGACAGCGCGTCCGAACTTCGTTCAGTTCACTACGATTTCAGAAATTTTTTATCATCGTTGAGTATACGGTTTTCAATGTTTTTGACGATTTTATGCAACTCCAAACAGTTAGACTAAAGAGTAACAACAAATTGTTCAATATATTAGGATAGAATAATTAAGTCTGGTCCAATCTCGTCGACATATGGAATAAGGTATAGAATCAAATAAATAGAAAAGATGAATACATATTAGAAAATGAATAGATCCAATATTTGTTATATTTGCAAAAATTCATTAAAAAATGTCTTTCTTTGTTGTTCGTGTGAAATTCGCGTGATAAATTTTGTAAACATTAAGAATTAATGGAGAAACAACACATATAAGTGTTGCACATACGGAATGCACAATACATACTACATACACAACAATATAAAAAGAGAATGAAGGTTGAAGCGAAGACCCTATTGAGATACGCAAAGAGGGAAGATCGAAATGTTGAAAAATGGTTGCAGGCTCCAGGAAGCGAGTCCGGACCCGTTTCTAAGTAGAACTGGTCATCCATGGTCAGACGGTATTCCCCGAAATAATTCCGTATCATCTCGTTCTAAATAACTCGCATCGACCTCCATCCCGTCACCTTCGAGTCTATAGCGAGTCAGGGTCAAAAGAATCCTGTGCAAAGGCTGCGCCTATGCGTTCAACCACTCCTTTAAAACGAGGCAGCAACGAGCATAGGCCCCATGGCTATCCAGGAGGAAGAAGAAGAAGAAGAAGACGACGAAGAAGAAGGGAGAGGCAAGAAGGGAGGGCTCGGTGGGGGAGTCTCGAGAGAGAAAGAGGGAGGCAGGAGAAAGAAAAATGAAAAAGTCACCGATGCCATGCGAGCGACGTGACCCCTCGTCGGTGACCCCGGACGAACCGGCCGACGACGACGAGGAAAGGGGGAATGCCAGACCTCAGGCTACGTTCACAGTTCGCCGAAAAAGGCATGGTACACAACCGGCGCGCCGATTGTGTTGACCGGTCAACGTGCCTCCTTTGACAGTCGGCTCTCTCTCTCTCTCTCTCCCTCTTTCTAGCTATCTTGCCCCTTAGCAACTCTCTTTTCCTGGTCGCGTTAATTTATGGCCGATACAAATGGAAATATCCACCCGTATGACTTCTTCGAGGGGACTCGCGCCGGTTCCCATAGAGCGTAATGACGATATACCTTCTGACTCTCCGACAATTAACCCTGTGGACATTGACTTTTTCTGGCAGAACGTGGCGGTAGATAGTGCTTATCTCCTGATGCAATTTAAGGATTTTATAGAGGTTTTTTTTCGTGGGACATCGGTTGCCTCTTCGTCAAAGTTAGGGTTTGAACGGCGATATGAACACTGAAAATCATTGTACTATAATTTTACAATATTACAACTACTTTTGAGCAATTTTTTGAAGCAACACAATTTTTAGCAACGCTGGAATCGAAATAGCTTTGAGGGCAGGGGAGTAACAAAGAGTAAATCTGTTTTTAATCATTAGACTGATCTTTGTGCAAAATGGGAATTGTATATTTTAGTAAGTCGTAAACTTGATCTGGTCAAGTTGGCGGAATCCATATTGTATTTTGATGGGACAAAATTCTCCGTTCTTTATGGAGCCATAACGTCTATCTTATCTGGATCGATACCGTATTCCCGAGTAAAAATTCCCGACCAACGATACTGGATTATCTTACAGCGAAAGCACTTCAGCAGGCACAAGTCTATCAACATAGCGAACCAACCAGTACGGTGGCCACCGGAAAGGAAAAAGTCTCAAGAGACGACTGCCTATTTATCCATTCCTAATACGACTCGTTAGTCTCCTTCGACTTTCCTCGCTTCCTGATTACCTTCCTAGCCCGGCGTATCGTGTACCTGCCTGGCCAGACAAATTCCGGTCGTTAAAGCTCAAGTGTCCTGGCGTTTCCGCGCGCGTGTGAACCGCGTGAACCCTGGAGGCCTGTCTCGAAACCCCTTTGCCACTGAATTACTGCCGTAGCGAACGCGAAACCCTAAAACCTAGAACCGGGCAATTAAATCTGTCGGGAAACAAAGTGACTCACATTTCCTGACAACCGTTTGGCTTTGTTTGGTCGAAGTCTGCATGAAATTAATATCTGATCGGAAAGCTACTATAAAAAATGGAAGGAGAAATGCGGTCACTTAAAACGAAAGAATAAAATTACTTTAAACAGATGAATTACATTAATTCGATATGTTTACCCAAATTGATCAAAAGCTTAAAAAGAGATAATAAAAATAATAGTTTTCGAGAGTTAAAGAGAGAGACTGAAGGATTTACAAACGAAAATATGTTAAAAAGATATATTTTAACAGAAACTTTGCCAAGAAGACGGGCTACTCGATAGTGTAAAAAATTGCTGACGGGTGCAAAGGGTTAATCGGTGACCAGGTCCGGTCACGGATCACGAGGAATCCTGAGTATAGTCTGTTAGTATCCTCTCCGCCCTCCGTTCGAAACACTTGTCAGTGTTCGCCGCGGTTCAGACAAATATCACCCATTAATGCGTGACTGCAGTTATGCGGGGCCGGTCGAAAGGCCGCGCGTTCCTAAGCGGTGCCGAGTATAATGTTCGAGGGACCGTGGATTGACCCTTTACGGTACCTCGGACGTCAATGGTTTAATTACGGCGAAGTTGTTTCTTCTATCCCGGCGATTTTTTCCGGTCTTGGGACGCGCTGCCAGATGCTTAGAGAAAGAAAGAGAGAGAGAGAGAGATATGTTCATGGGTACCCACCCTCGAAGGTCAAAGATCCGACCGAGTATCTCAGCGATCGGCTGAGTGGCGTGTAAAATGGCCGACTTCTTGTCAGACGTGCCCAGAATATCGGGAAAAGATGTTTCTAATAGCTGATACACACCTCGGATAGAGGCACGATCTGGGACACGCGAAATCATCGTTTTGTTTCAATCCCTCGGCTACCGGAGGCCTGTGAATCTCGTGAACCTAGGATTTGTGTTTTATGTACAGTCACTAACATAGCTAGCAATGTAATTTCGTAAAGCTACACAATTTTTTATCTTCCAGTGTAAGGTACGTACGTTTTCGAAATGTTACGATCAGAGAATCTTTATGCAAAACTTGGCAGCTAGATTGCGACCAATATCAATGAAAAAAGGATTACGAAAGAAATTCAAGCCATTTGGTCCAGATTTGAAAAAAGTTATTCGTTTTTGCACTGACTGTATTCCTGAACCTTCAATGAACAACGTTGATCTCATCATCGAACCCGATAGAGACAGTTAATAATTAGAACTGGATACCGAGAAATTAGAATTTACGTGAAACTTATATCTGGGTCCAGATAGACCCAAGTCCCATCGTTCAAGGGTTGACAGACTAAATATCCACTTGACGGGGACAAGATTCAGCCAGGTAGTCGCGAAGCCGATAAATCGGCAAGTTGCGGGGTGCAAAAATGCGCGGAAGGTTCCCGCGAAATTGTCCTACATCCCATGGTGTTCGTGTGCTCCGTCATCGGGCATCCTCCTGGCGTCTCTGCCAGCTAGAACAGGCACGGCCGCTGGCCTCTACCGACTGGCTGTCAGTGTACCTGCCGGCCAGACAAATTCCGGCCATTAAGCGTTCGAACGTCGTCGTGTGGTGGCTGTGAACCCGCTCTTTCTCTCTCTGTCTCTCTCTCTTTCTCTCTCTCTCTCTCTCTCTCTCTCTCTCTCTTTCTCATCCTAAGGCCCCCGTGCGCCGTGCTGGAATATAATGCCGGACCGTGGATTGACCCTTGCGGTACTCCCACCATCAGCGTCACCTACACGGGGCCCGAGGCCCCAAGCCCCGCACAGACACACCGGCACAACCATATTCGAGAGCATGGAGACGCGCCACGGGGCCTGAGCGCTTCGGCTCGCGACCGAGCCGAACGTGCCGGGGTCATATTCTCATCGACGATGCACCGACGCGACGCGACGCCGACGCATAGCGCTGCGGTCTCTCCAAAAAATCGACTTTTAAAATTTAATTCCACAAAATCTTGTCCTAGTCACAATAGTATTTTTCTAGTGACAGCTTTCGTCGCGAAAAAAATTTGCAAATTCAATTCCTCTTTTCTCGGGACCATGTTTCTCGAAATTGTAACTGTATAACCGAGACTCATTTTAACCCTTTGCCCTCGGAGCTATTTTAACTCGAAATATAAATATTTCATCCGAGCTAGAATAATTCCGTTCTATAAGATTTTTTACTTTTTGTGGGCATAAATTTGATACAATACCTCATTGAATACTTAAATGTTCAGAAATTGATTAGATACCAACATATTTAATAATGTAAACAATATTTTGAATAATGGAAATTTTCAGTGGTGACTCTGAGTCACGGGTTAAACGACGACGTGTAGACGTTTTGAACGGTTTTTAATTTCAGACATCGTCGGGACCACTGTTGCGTGTATGCTTGACCCAGACTCATTATTGTTTTAAAACGTCACTGGGCTCACTGCTGTTTCTACTCTTGACCGAGAGACTCCCAGTGGAAAGAATTAGCCTCTCCCAGACCTAACCTGAGACCGACTGCTCCCCGTACGATAGAAATCTGATCGCTCGTTACCTGTTCGCTCCCACCACGCTCGCTCTCTCATCAGAGATATCGTGATCGTTTTTGCGCTGGGTCATTGGGGTTCACCGATGCATTCGAGCTTCTTGTCTGGTCTCCGGAGCGTCGGTATGTGGGTTTCGGGAATGAAAATATTGATCTCTGTCGACTCGCCGGTGTTGGGGGTTCAGGAGATCAAACTGGTAGGCTCTAATGGCGTGTTCTTAAGCTGGGGTTCGACTTCTTGTCGGGTTTTCGAGGATTGGTACTCGAGAGCCAACTGACGGAGGATGAACAGGAGAGATTGCTAAGTGATTTTAGAAAATATACTGGTTTCTATAGCACTTGCGCTAGTGGGAACTCGAGGCAGATGCCGACATGGTTGGTGCTAATGGTTCCGAAGACCGTTGCCTCAATTGAGCTTCTTATTGAGGTTTATCGAGTTTGTACTAGAGCCAACTGATGAAAGACGATTAGAACATATGTCTAAGTGAATGTATAAAATAAAAATATTCATTCTAAAGTACTAATAGCGCTAGAAGTTTAAACGAAGCTTCCGGTTCAATTGTACTTGTTGAATTTCAGAGGCTCGATGCTTGGACTAAATGATAGAGGACGAATTTGAAAAATAAATTATTGATTAGTGAAATAATTGCAATAAAAAGACCTCGCCGCATATTCCTGATGGGCGCATGTAACACCACCACGTGCAAAGGATGAATTATCGCAAAGCTTGTGTTCAATTCTCAGTCGTTCCGCGTGTTACGGACATCAGAATTTCAATCTCGAGAGAAGCCGTTGGATTCGAAAGCCCGCAGATGGCACCGCGTGTAACACAATTACGATTCCAATGATTCAAACGAGCGTACTTCCTCCTTGTCCGCTTCTCGAGGAAAAAAAGAAAAAGAGAGGAAACGTCAATCGATTGAGTGCTTTTCACGATCCATTAACCCTGGAAGTAGCAGACCGTTCTTCTTAACGCGATAATACGTTCACGGTGTCGCCTACTGAAATGGCCGGATGTTTAGCGAAACGCAAGCCCCGAGTTTGGAAAGACGATACGCAAAATGGCGAGCGCGCATGATCGCGATATAGTGTCGAGCTTTCATAAGCATCGATCGCATCGATCGTTGTTTCATTCCCGAACAGGTGTTCCCGTTTCGAGATTCAAGATCGTGAACATTCCTGGGGGTGAGGAAAAAAACTTTCACGGGACACAGACAGAGAGAGAGAAAAAGGTTGACGATCGGCAAAACAAACTTCCGAGTGTTTTTGCGCCTTACGGCGAGTCATTGACCGATCGACGAACGTCGCGCGGAGGCGAAAAAAAAAGTCCGATTAAGAGCGCGTTAATTGACCGTCGATGACTCGATGAAAAATTCGTCACAGATCTTCCACTCACCGACAATGTTGCCGCACTCTTCTGCGCGATCGGTCCTCTCAAGTTCCTGTCGCCACTGAAACCGAGAGAACAATGCATTCAAGTATGATTTATTAATTGAACAATCACTGTATCACGCTGAACAATCAATCAATCTTATGAATTTATCTATCGCTGTTTTCGATCTTGGAGAAGCCTCTGGTTTGTCGAGCTAATTATGCAAGCAATGCAAAGTTACAAATGATAAATATTAAATACAATTTCTCGTTTCTTTCTTCAATAGCCAGAGAAGCCTCTTTTTTATCGTAAATAGTAAATGATTGTGCAACAGTGTTAGAGTGAACCATTTTTTATACCTTCGTTGTTTATTCACAAGAAATGCACCAATGTGGTAAATATAGAAATACAATTATACAGTAGATAATATTAATGATAACACACGAGCAACTTGCAATTCGTGATTGCATCGTTCGCGCGTTATAGAGAGACACACGGCACTAAGCGGCGAACTTCACGCACGATGCGAAGCGACGCCATGCGGCGGGACCCAACATTACTCGCGGCGCGAATTATAACCTAGTTACAGTAAATTGTTACAATAAATTCATTGTAAAGATGTAAACTGCGCACACAACGTAGAAAATATTGTCTACAACCTTAAACCGCCTTGTTCCAAGATTACGTCGTCTACCAGATGACGGATGTGGGCAAAATGCTGTAGTCTATGAGAAGTTACAGTGCAGCGAAGCTAAAGAGTATCTCATTCTGTATAAATATTTGTTAGTTCATTATTTTAAATAGTGCTAACTCAGTTTGTCAATCATAATTTGGAAAAAGTTAAATTGCAATGCAGATGTTAATAATATGGAATCTGTATTTATATTTCTTCACAAGTTACTTTATTAAAAAAAAAGAATATTAAGGAACAATATACAGGGAGTCCCAAAATTCCTTCAACTCTCGGAAATAGGAGGTTTCCCTAATTTCAAGCAAGATTTTCTTTTGCAAAAAAAAAACCGCCGCGGCTTCGATTGGGAGTTATCAACGGAAAACACGGACCAATCAGAGCGCAGTTATAGCGAACGGATTCCGGCGACAGGTCCCGGTGAGTGTCGCGTTGTCGTTGGACGAACTAGAGTCCATCCGCTGTAGACGCGCACTGATGGGTTCGTGTTTTCTGTGAATAACTCCCAAACGAAGCCGCGGCGGCCATCTTTGCAATGTTGCTTCAAATTACCTCGGGAACCTCCCATTTCCGGGAGTTGAAGAAATTTTTGAACACCCTGTATACGCGATATTAAGTATAAAATTGTCGTTCTATACAATTCTTTATGCAACAAGTTTAATTTTTAAGAATTAATGCATAAATATACTTGTATACGTTTTTATATCGCTGTCCACCATTTTTAGTTATCTAGAGACGCGACTTGTGGGCACCAGGTACGCCGTTATTTTGGAACACTGCGTTCTATGCGTATCCTATACATATGCTGAGTCTATTTGCATGGTCTAAGTCTTAATCTCTAAGACTATAACATCAAACATAATGTCAATTCACAGACCAATGCTCCCTGAAGCATGATACAAAATTCACCAGCACTCCGTTCATTGTAACTCTCCGACCATATTGTAGTGGCACGATGTTCTTAATGGACCGTCCGTCAATTAGTTCAGCCCATAAACGAACGAAAGAACAATCAAACGAATCCCTTCCCCCGGTGGTTTGTTTCTAGAGGGAACGCTGCGAAAGAGAAACGGAGGTGGATGGTGACGAGGCGGCGGCGTTAACGAGCCATTTATCCGTTACGCCTTAATTTGTCCAACCGTGCATGCTCTCCTAACGACGATCAATCGTCAGAATTAACTTTCTGGTTCATTTGCGGCCTCGGCGGATCGTTAAACCGTACAGAGAGACAGAGAGACGCGAGCCGATCCGGGCCCCCCGACTCCGATCGATTGTAAAAGTTAAACGTGCGCCTTGTCTCGCGTTGACGGTTAAGGCTATCGTTGATCAAATATTCAATCTTGGTAAATGTTAACGTTTGTTCGTCGAAAGAATCTGCTTGTTAGAACGGGCTGCGGCACGTGTGCTCACTGTGGCAATCGACGAACCGTTAAACAAGATATATGTGGCTGATATTCAGCTCTCGATAGCTGGAAGATTGAGTTCTAGACAATCGGCAAAGACGATTCACTAAATCTCGATTTTTCTATCGCAGATTTTCCGTATTTTTAAATTCAAAAGAATTTCCAGTGCTCGGGTGCCAATGGATCCTACAAAGTTGTTCGACAGACCATAAAGTGGTCGTTCTGGCGCTTGTTTATTGTCCTCGAGAAATACGATTACGCTTGAAATTCGAAAAATTCGATACAGTTTAATAATTCGGTGAACCTCGTCGGGTCCGATTCCTGCTGCCAACAGTGCATCCAGGTTATGCGTTGGATCGTTACACCAGCGAATTTCGGATTACTCCGATCCGGAGTAACCAGAGAGTTCGAGCTCTCAAGACCAGTCGAGGAACGTGACACCGCTCGCCGGATTATCCAAGTAGAAAATCTAATGGAACGAGTAAAGTTTGCGTACACGCGTCGCTGATCCTGGCCCCGGGTAGCCTGTGTAGCGAGGAAAGAGGGGAAACAGAGACAATGCATAGCGCTCGGGGATAGAGCACCGCGCCGCGATTAGGTAACGGAGAGCCGTATCGACGTGCTCGGAATCGGCGGCGCGTGGGCGTACGATACACGTGGAACAGGAACGGGTGAGCGCGCACGAGTCCGCTGGACAACGCGCGATTCGTTCCAGATTCCGTGGACCAACCTAGATTTCCGAGGAAATCCCTGAATTCGATTACACCGAAGACTCCATCGATCTCTCATGGATCATAGAAAACTGTGGTCCGTCGATATCGTTCGAGAACTCTACAGGGTGTCCCACCCGATTTTGACGTCTTCGTTTTCTCGCCATTGTTACTCGTAGCGAAAAATGTTTCGGATATTTTTCTGTTATTAGTTTCTTCGTGTGCGGACGCGTGAAAGTCGTATGAAGGTCAACTTCGTTTTTCTAATCAGAATGATGTGATTTTGTAATACGTCGATGAGGGCGGGCAGTATAAAAAAGGGTCAATCTACTTATGTCGAGAAATTAACAGGTATGCAGATATCGCAATTTAAATAATTTTTATACAGTAGAACGGAGCAGCTCGAGTGTTACACTTTGCAAAACCCTATAAAACGGAGCGGGGTGCAGAAAAATGGTCCCCACGCGTCCGCCTTCGGAGGCGGGCAGTCTCGACGCGGCGCGGCGGCCTCAATTTGTCCGCGTGTTTAAACGCGCGTTTCACGCGTTTCTATCTCTCACGAGCCCTGGCCCGGAGTTTGCGAGCGGGTGACCGTATCTATCGGCGACGATCTCGCGAACTGCGAAACGCGAACGCGAGGGAGGGGCGGAGGGGAGGGCAGGTTACAGCCAGGGGAGAGAACACGGGATCCCTCGAGTAGATAAAATGGGGAACGAGACAGGGGGTTCAGCGGGGAGGGGAGACACGGTAATCGCGTACGAAGGAATTTAATGAACCGCGGCCCGGTCACGGCGACCGAGTCCTTTCCATTCTTTTCAGAGATCCTCGCCACCCTCTCCGGTTTCTGGTGCGTCCAACGCGGATTCTACCGACCTTGAGAAGGCAGCTCCGCGAACGCGACACGCAATTTTTCCGTTCGGCGGATTCTGTTTCCTCCGGCTAGCTGCTCGACGCTCGGACAATCTACAATTTGATCGAATCGGAATAATCTCTACTTAACCCCTGCGACTAACATGTAACCCAGACACCCACTTCCAATTTGTTACAAACTTGGATGTTCGTTTCGATGAACATTTTTTGATCATTATTCCTTCGAAATTACTGGCCCGCGGATTTTATGTTGTTATAGCGACAATTAAACATCGACTTGCGAAATGATCAATGTTTTTACAATTGACGCTTCTATAATTGATTTACGAGAAGAGATTTCTGCAAAATTGGAGGAAGCAATAGGAACAACACGATTGAAACTTGCGATTCGCAACTTCACGCACAGGTGATGGTTTTCGTGTATTTTCTGTTTCTTCTCGTTTCTATCGACACAGTTCTCGGAAAAGATTCCGTAGCTTCTGGAAGTAAATTATACACGACCGCAATGATCGGGAGTAAGTAAACAGTGGAATCGCAGATCGATTGCAAAAGAGACCGGCTTAACCAGTATCAAGGTATCAGCGCAGCGCAGCGCGGCTCAAAGAAAATCGTACAAACCGCCCTCGAGCGATTATAATCTCCGAAGAAATGGAAATCCTGGAAGCCAAGGATTTATAGACTGCGATACTCGTACGGTGGGTCTCCAAGTACTAGGATTAAGAGATTGGGGATCAGGAGTTAGTTGTAAGGAGGTCTTGACCCCCGAAGAGGCACAAGGTGGCTGGAACTGATGAGAACTAGTAAGACAAGCTTTCACGATACAGGAATTTCGAGGTGGGGAATATGGTAGTTGCACGAGACTGGTTTTCGAGTGGACATTATACGCTGAGGTCTTCTAACATTGGCGCAACGTGGAAACTAACAACCGAATCGCCAATGTTAAGATCCCGCCCGCAACTGTACATTAACCCCCCGTCCCAATGGTTCTTCGGTACCTCCTGCGTACAAATAAGAAAATTATTCTGAATTTCTACTGTCTCAGTCAGTGGCTCACCCTGTGGAACTGTAGCATCCCCTACATTTAGGTATGTCAACACATTATTTTCAATTCTGTGGAATAATTAAAAAAGAATGATTCTGTTTGGCTCCTAACTCTTGCAATGTATACAAAAATATTTTATTTTGCATAAAGATCCGCAGTCTATCGATAACATTTAATATAATGAGTCATTTTTTCTTTAAATCTATCTTTATACTTGTACAATACATAATCCTTAAGTTTAATGTCAGTAGCCATCCCTGTTTTACACAATTCTAAAACAAAGATTAAACATTTTCTGGGGTAGCACCCCCACTAATGTTAGCTACGAGCCGCCACTGGTCTCGCTGTTTTTGTTTTACACGGCAGACGTGCTTTTCAGGTAATGAAAACTCAACTGTGTAAGCTCCAAGTATGTGCAGTGACACCTCGTCGCGTCGGCGGGAACAGACTGTCAACAAAAACCGTCGTCGACGTAAACAGAATGTGGACGGAAGCGTATATTGGGGAGATAGCGTCGACGTAAACATTGTCGAGAACGCCACTGTCGTTCGAGCGGGTGCGGGCTTTCGCCGCCGGAAACGAAGAAAATAACGCGCTGATCGTCGGAACAGGAAAAACAGGAAGGATCGAATAAATTTTCCGGAGGTAGATAGCGAGATGGGAGACACGTAGCTCGGGCAGACCGTGGAACGAAATACGAGGTGCGCCGTGATATAGTGCAGTGAAAAGGTTAAGTCTGCCGCGCGATACGTTACCTCTTCGGCCCTCCTCCTAAACGAAAACTAGTAGGCCGAGATGACTCGGAGCGTGGCTGCCCGGAGGGTTCCTATTATACGAGCGTAGCAACCGAGTCATTTCGATGCCAGGATTAAACGTATCGCGAATGAAATTGGTACTAGTTGCAACATTGAGCCGTGCTCGCCGCCTTTCCGTCTCTCCGTTACTCTCCCGGGATCCTTTCTCTTCTCTCTTTCTTTCTCCTCTGTGTTTCTCTGTCGTTTTCTACACGCATTCTGGCCGACTGGCGGCCAGTAGCAATAAATATGCTGATTAAGCGGGAACGGACCGCCGGTTAATTTGCAGTATATCAGTATCCAACAGTGTATTTTAATTGGTCGTGAAGCATTATTGCAACGTATAATCAATGACGCCACACATCAACGGGCCCGCCATTAATGCGGACGAACACGAACGTAACCGGGAATCCCGGGAAAATCGGCTGGAGCGTCCCACAGGCGAGACTTTGATCGAGGACGCAATAATACTTTAGCGCCATAGTCGTTCAGCTGGCGCGTGGAGCTCACTTTGTGCGGTGTCGAATCGATCATTCTCTGTGTTCAATCAGTTATGAGATATTGTGCGGTTTCCGCAAACCGGAGCGCACTACGTCCTAAGTTTGCGGGGAAATTAGTGGAGAACTGTTATTGGCGGGAAAGTGCCATTACTATTATACAATGTATATACATACACATGTTCTACATTCATTTTTTAAAATTAAATCATAACAAATTTTACGAAATTACGCGGGGTGACCAAGGTATCCCATTTTAGTCAAACCGCACAATATCTAATCGCTGTGTCCAGGTACCTTGGAGATTCGAGTATTCTCTCCGTAACTGTCGGAAAGCTCTCTACCATAATTGTTAAAATTCTAATCCCAAGGGACTGAACCTTTCGTTTTCAAATCTACGTTCGGCGCACTGCAAAGAATGTAGTACCTCTTCTATAACTGTCGCTCGGTGAAAGATACGACACTTACGGAGAGAATACGGTACGAAGTGAACTGAGGCGCAGTTTAGCGACAGAGGGGGAAAGCAATTTCAAGGGGAATACACATCGGTCTGCTAACGCTGCTGATACCTAACTTTGTTACACCCACCGCATCCGGGAAAGCAGCTTGCATTGTCGATAGTCATCTAAAAATGCAGCCTTATCGTTGGATTTTCTAGTAACATCGAATATCTCAGCTCCGGAGGATACTGAAAGTCGTAAATATGAAAGGATCGAGCAGTCCCTGCTCTAACACAATGGCCGATCCTCTCGAGAGGCTAGGATGAGTATAGGACAGTCTAACCGTGTCAGATGTTCGCCGTAACGCCGAAGACACTCCAGGGGACGTATAATACGCGAGATTGCGCAAGTATCGTTGGAGAGTCGCAGATTTCGTTGCAAAATCGCTAAAAGGTCTGCAAGTTGCTCCGGCAAGAGCGCGACACCAATCCTCGTGGCAACCTTGAAGCGTCGAAGCCTAGATGCACTGGCGAGCGTGAGACTTCGGCCTATTTAGCTGCATCGTTTCACTTTACCGCGGGGAATCGAGATCGTGATACTTTTCATCGTTTCACAATTGAATAGATCAGACCCGACGCGCCCCCCTACCGCAATTCCACCGTAATCGTGCAATGAAAAATTGTGAACGACAAGTTTTTGAATAATAAATTTAAGTCTCATAATTAGTTCACGTTTAGGGACGGGTATTCCAAAGATTAAAATATTCAAATAACTACGAGGCGAATATCGCTATATTTCGAAAATTTCTGCATTTCTAGGAACGGTTTCGAAGAACTTTCTCCTAGGATGGAGCAAGAGGGGGAAGGATGATCGAGGCTCGATCGATCCACGGACAAAGGATCTATGGACCGGAGGGATTTTCTTGCGGACAAAGGGGGATCGATAAGAGCGACGCCAGGTTTTCAATGGGCCGAGACACGAGTCGGTCGATTGACAGCGAATAAGATTATTATTGCTCGTTGTCCACCGTATCTTTGCATCTATCCGGCAACTATCCACGGTAGCCAGCGCATCGTCCCGTCCCGGCTACCGATACACATACACATACATATACATATTAGACACATAGCACAACACCTAGGTAAGACGTATTGTCCCGGTTCGCTTTTATCCGAGCGGCGCAGCGGCCCTCGCTGACAACAATGACGCCCGATAGATATTTATGCAGTTATTATCTTATTCCGCCGCGGTCAATTAGATTTATCTCGGCTAATCTTCGACCATTTCCACTGACGTTTATTGCCGGCCGCTCGCCCGCGACCGTAGCCCCCCTTTCTCGGTCTCTGTGCCCCGCGCTCGCTCTATTATTCCGCCATTAGAGCGCCTTCACCTCGCTGAAAATGATACCGTTCCCTGCGCGCCAGAGGATAGCAGGGGCCAGCCGGTATTACGGAAATAGTTGTAACGTGACGGGTCACCCTGACCTCGCCGACGAACATTTCACCGGCACGATGTCGTCGACGCCCGAATTTCGCCCTGAGTATTTACTCATCGACAACTCCAGATCACTAAAATTTTTTCATCAACATTGTCAACATTCGCATCGGGTGGTCGACTTCGGGGCAGTGTCGCGCGGATCAGAGTTTCTCTCTCTCTCTCCGCTAGTACCGGATTAGTCACGTGACATTGTGACGCATGCACAGAGACGAACCGCGTCACGTGACCGGGCGGCACAGCGTGGGGGAATATAGCGCCGTAGAAGGGGAAGGTAGAGTGGGAGACAAGTCTCAATCTGGCGAGTCTGCTTCTATGGGTATATTGAAAATAGAAAAAAAATAATTCATTTTTTACCTCACCACAATCGAGAATGTATTTCGTTGTAACAGTATTTGTTTCTTTTTTTTTCGAGAATCGAGACAAAAGATCGACTACTCCCACGCTGGCAGTACCATTATAGCGCACGAATCATAAAACGGGAAACACAATTAAATTTCGCCGGACTCGATCCTTTTGTCGGATTTTTGCGAGCTTTAACGGGGCTGTAAATGCGCAACGACTCCCACTCTAATCACAAGTCATCTTTTACGGGGATCGTGAAAGTAAGAACGCTGTTATACCCATCAGACAGAATTGATGCCCCGGAATGGCCCTCAATCTTGATAAAGCGAGGACATCGGAGCCGCAGATAACCAGAAGAATGGCCCGTTGAAACGGGGATCTACGAGAGAGAGAGAGGAGCGCGTTTTCGCGAAACGCGCGCTCGACCTTCCCCGTTATCGGTGCAGATCGTTATAAAAGACCGTTCTGGAATCGGTTCCATTAGTCCTGAGTGCCGTCAATTATCGTTCATCGCGAAATTAATCTCGCGCCCGCCCGTAGAAACATCACGGCCGATAATAAACGTAGCCGCGGATAAATCGCTCCGAGTCTGTGTCCCTCGGTCGACGATATTGTGCGGCTTTCTGCGCGGGCGGCAATCCACTTAGGCGTCCCGACGTATTCGCAAAACGTCATGCCCCAGTTTCGAGAACTGTCGTTCCGTGGAAATTAATTTTCACGATCAGTGGCCGACGGATTTTATGCATTTCTGACAAGAAATACTTACACCTGCCGTCACGAGAGAACCGTACCGCGAGAAAACCAGTTTTCGTTCATCGCTGCGCATCTTCGTCCTGATTGGTGGTACTCCTACTCCATACGCTCCCTTCCCAATACTTTCATCCTAATCTGTCTCATGTCTGTACACCGCGAATGTAAATCTTTCGCAGTCGAGACAATTGGGAGTGTGTAGTGGAGTGGGGGTTGACGGGCTCGCTGCGATCAGTCGAGCTGCGCGAAACGGTACGGTTCTCTCGTGACGGCAGGTATAGATTGAGACTTGTACCTCCACCGTAGTTTCCCCTTCTACGACGCTTGTGCACCACTTCGGTCCCGTCACGTGACGCGCTCGGAGTCTGTCGTGCGTGCGTCACAATGTCACGTAACTTCGGTCCGAGTATAAACCTCCAGTGAAAATACGACTGTTTTCTTTCAGCTATTGTGATCTTGCCATCTGGCCCCTATCTTGGGACCCGTTGTTCCCGGCATTAATTCTTTACGAATACCGACTAATCAATTTATCGCTTTAGCTTGAGTATAATTTTGCGATAAAAATCCACTTGTTTTCTTGTAGAATAAACGCTAACTTCTTTTAGGTCCTATCTTGGGGCCATATCTTAGGTGAAGCGTTATTTCTCAGCTGAACTAATAGGAAAGGGTGGAATGTTCGAGGAGAAACTTGGAGAAAGTCGGCAACAATGTAGTTTGCCATCCTCGGTGTCCCCGGCGATCGAGCAAAGACGAACAGCGGCACGATTAACAATCTAATTCAATTGCCGGATCGTTAGATACGACAGCGGGCGGCCTCGTTAATACAGTTAAGTAAATACGCCCGTAATAACAGATAGCATTACGGAGGAATAGATTTTCGCGGTCACGCAACTCGGCAACCGGATTGCCGAGGCCGGGTTCTCTCTGGCTCGGTTCTCGCCGGGGTCCGGCTGCCATTCGCGATGTCGGCGAAGAAAACCGGCATCAGGCGGGGGAAGTAGAAGGTAGCAGCCGGGTAGAGGAGACGGGTCGTGATTTCAACCGGCGATAGTTCACGGGACGAGCGCGTTATCAGCGTGATTAGTCCAAACGCGGAGAGCGTCGTAACTCGCGGACCGTTGCCGCCAAACGCTACGCGCCGCTAAGTTACGAAGTAACCGGCTGCACCCGGGTGCAGCAATAACAACCGCGCACAGGCCACGACAATTGCGATGTTCGTTGCCTGTGCACCGGATGACCAGAAAGTAACGATCGGTCCCGGGCATAGTTGGCCTCGTTTCCACGAAATAAGCGGAATTCTCATATGATTGATGGCGTACACTTTGATTGAACGAACGGACCGAATGACGCCGGTTTTCCTATCACGCTAGGTGAATTAGTTTACCAGATAATATGTAATGAAAATTTTTGAAAATTTTAAAAATCCATTTCGTACAACCGTATGAGGTCACTACTCGTATTCAAGTAAAAATACAAAAAAAAAAAATGATACGGCACGTCCATTTTATTTTTCACGTGAACGCGACGACGCGACCGCCAGGTTCAATCGCGCTTGATACTTCGACGCGATCCAATTATCAACCAATCTATCCGTTTTATTATTCTGCGTAAAGTCCTTACCCAAGGTCATAGAGGATGCTCAACTAGCGCCTCAAACATCCCCAATAGCAACGCAGAAAATCATCCAAGCCCGAGAGACCAACGCAACTCCCACAAGAGGCTCGGACAAAGCGGGTTCCCGATATCAAGATCCACATTTCATTAGCCAGCATAAAACAGCGCTCCCCCCGTACCACCGGGGATGAGGGTGGGGGTGAGAGCACCTAGCCTCTCGAAGCCCTAACACGCTTCCTCCATCTTCCAAACCTAATCTCGGACCGCGGAGGAGTCTCAGTTGTCGCGTATCGCGTTAACGGCGCCATAACACCGGGCACACCATCGAGGCCCGAGGCATGCGAGGTCGGTCTTGAACCCCGTAGCCGCAACAGCAGAGAGTACTGGCATTGCACAGGGGATTTCGAGACTTCCGTTTCTAAAAGCAGCCGACGGGACGCGACGGGATCGAAGATCCGGCCTCGCAGATAAACAGTGGTGCGGGGCGGGGGTAGGAGGGTGGAGGCAGTTTCACCGTTCATTCAATTAGCGCGTTATTCGCGCGAGGAACGCTCGTAACTCGGCGAACGGTGGCCACGGCCACGAGTTATGACGTTTCCACCAGCTCCGTCGTAAAGATTACGCGGCTCCCGCAGCCGCCACGAGGTTATCTGACCACGAAATCGGCCGACTGTCCTATCCTATCCCTATCCGGTCGAGACTATCCGAGGAACCATCCGCCGTGTTTACGAGTAGGCCGCATGGCGCGCGACTTAACCGCCTGATAGCGGCACGGTAATTGCGTCGGGATTGCCACCACCTCCGTACACGTATACTACGGGGACCTATCCGGGGCCTGCATGCCCTCGCCTAAGCATTAACCCTTTACGCGCCGAATACCGACCCAATAAAATTTTTCATCCCGAATGGTTTTCTCGAATTTATCGCTTTAAGCCGAGTACGATCGTCTGGTGGAAAGTCCAGGCTTCTTTTTGCAGATATTGCGAAAGTGCCGTCGCCCCCGGGGGATCTATCTCGGGCCCCGTTGCTCTTGGAATAGGCATCAACCATTTACGCACCGAATACACGTACCCCTGACTAATAAAATTCTTCCACCGTCCGGGGCTTTCTCGAATTTATCGCGTTAGGCCGTGTATGATCCTCCGGTGGAAAGTCCAGGTTTATTTTAGATATCGCGAAAGTGCCATCGCCTCTGGGCTCTCTCTTGGGCCCGGTTCTTGCTTGGAGTCAACGTGTCAATAAAAATGGTTATGAATAGTTACGGTACTTTTAATAAATCGATTTTTACATCGAGTTTAATAAAATAACACAAGTTCAGACGTCTATATATGTTAATGAACATTATGGAAATGTGTTGATCATTAGTTGATCAATTGTTGGAACATTGCCAATGTGCGATGTTTCAACTCAATACTAAAATTGACCTGTAAAAAAACATTTCGAACAAGAGCGAACACCAAAAAGATGTAAAAAAAATGATTAAATATTAAAATATTAAATATTATTAATATTAATTATTAAATATTAATTATTAAATATTAAATATTAGAAGAATGAATAATACACACATTTTGCATGCATACATAAGATGTTTTTAAGACGTTTTCCATTCTGAACGATCCCAGCCTAACCGCTTGTCCATTACAAACTCGATAAGCAATTTCTCAAAAAGAAGCTGATTTTATCGTACGACCAAGTGCAAGGATCGCATCGATCACTGCGCGGCGCGGCGTTGGGAACGGAATATACCGAAAATGGTAAGAAGAGTGGCGCGATAAAGTTGGATGGCGAGCGTAACTCGCGAGGAATCGAAGGAAAGCGGTCGGTATTGCACGGCCGAACGCGCGATACTCGCTCGCGATCAGCATCGATAGTCGTGTAGAGGAATATTGGCCAACTATCGCGTTGCATTAGCATATCTTCGCGACAATAAAGGCCCTGGACCCGTATTCAACCGCGTAAACCGGCCGATAAATTAGACGAGCTAATCGAACGCCGTTCCAATAAACGCGTGTAATCGGGCTCCAAGTACCGCGCCGAGATCCGACGCGACCGGTCCGCAAGAAGCTCTGACAAAATGTAAGTTCTATAGTCTTCTACTTCAATTAAAAACGTGCTACTAAATTTTAAGAAAATCTGTAAATATTCAAGGTCGTCTACTAGGAAGTATTATTTAAAATTATAAAAAACTGCTGTATTTTCGTAATTTTACAATTTTTTGAGATTTTACAATTCTCTAAAATTTTACAATTTTTTACGATTTTACTAACCACGTGTCAAAGAGCGACACTCTAATCTTAAAAACTAAAAAGGGTGCGAAATTTGAAATGACACTTTTCAGTGGAAGACCCTTTATCAGGGAAGCTCTATATATTTTATATTAAAAATTCTACATATAACATAATCTATAAAGACTCGGAGTTTCTAAAAAATTTTATTCAAAGACGTCAAATTTTATTCTTCCGTTTATCTTGAATGTCGCAATCAGAAACGAACCTGAGACAATTTGAATGCCGAACAATCGCAGCGTATTCCACGGAATATTATTCGATGTTGTTGAAATTTCCACTTCCGTTTATCCCGCGATATCGAGGTGAGGAATAAAAATGATTTCAAGAAAAATCGCAAAGGGTTCCATTAAATTTGATTCAACGAAGTCGAAATGTCGCCGTTCGATTTATCTTCGGTTTCGCAGACAGAGACGAACCTGATACAATTTGAACGGTGTACGATCTCGCAGCCGTGCTCCACCGAATTTCATTTGTGTAAAATATTAAGGGGCGACAATTGCCGTAGCAGTACAGAAAGGGTCGAGAGGTTAACGCGATAGTAAAAGGGGGGTTCGGGCCCTGCGAACGTCTGGTTCGTCGGATGATTAAGTGGACGTCGAGAAGTTAATGGTTCCCTTTCGTTTCTTTAACTGTTATATCGTCGGACGTGGACGAACGGCGAGGCACGTAACCGAGATCCACGGATAGAAGAAGAGGAGTCCTTATTCCGAGCCGATCCGACTCGGAAAGGACGTACATTCCTTTGAACGCGACCGCTTTTTCGGGCCGCTCTTCGTCCGCGGAAAGTTAATTTCGTTTATTAGGAGAGAGAGAAAGAGGGCCCTCTCCGTCCGTTCTCGCGGTAGACGGGGGCGATCCTCTCTTCTGGACGCACGAACCAGTTTCTTCGTACGTGCTTCGGCGAAATTTTATTTCGGGCGCGTTCCACTGAACGATTATCCTTACCGAGAAAATATGGAGGTAAGGGGAGCAGCCAGAAAAACACCGGCGTACACAACCGCTGATTTCTGCCTTTCTGGCGTTCGAATCGCGACCGAGGCCGCGATTAGCCGTGGAATTTCGTCTCTCCTTTACCGGGAACTGAGCGTCGAACGTCACCCAGACGTCCCACGCTGCGATGACAATCCTCAAATATATAAAAAAAAAATCAACTTCCACGATGGTACAGATAAAATGATATCTTTCGTAAATTTATTCAATGATACGACAAGCTACCAGGCAAATGGACGTTTAAAATTCAAAGATAACATTCCGATCTTTATTCATAGGTTTATTCGATAGCATGATGGGAGTTACCTAAATAATGGCAAGAACACGAACAAACTTTTCAATGGTATTTTCAATGGGGCCCCATTGGGAGAAATTGCTCAAGTTAGAACGTTCGCCAGACCCCGTAACGCGAGAAGAGAATGACCTCGCGGCGCATCGCGCTCTCTCACTACGGGAATTGATAAAACGAGTCGCCTTCACCTGGATAGAGAACGGGTTTGGATTCCTGAGAGGTTTCCAGCCCACTTTCATCGATTTTCCTGCTACTTCCTGCGTGTGCTACAACTTGGCCATAATTGGGGTCTCCCGGAGAGTATCGCTGACCCTCTGTTACCCTTACTAACGAACCGAAAGAAGCGTTTTGTCAACTTTAATCAGCTGGAGCTTGTGCGTTCGACGGACCGATTGCGAGTCGTGCAAATTTTTTCAGAGAACGCTTCCGAAATTACTTTGCAACGGAAACTCCACTTTTTCCACAATCTTCAACAATTTTCCTGTAGATCGTAACACACCTGATAAGTAAACAGCGGATCTTTATGCAGAATAAAAATATTTTACTCGATTTTAACAAACTGGAGTGAAATATAAATTGGTTTTTTAACATTTTATAATAGTTTTACTGTTTCGAACTACACCTACTGATTTTATGTTATAGTCGCTTAAAATCCGCTGTCTACTGATAATATTATATTATTGATGCTCAAAGCCATTTTGAAACATGTTTTTAATTCAACATTCCTAAGACAAATTCTTTTTCATATCCTTTTTCCAGGATGACGAATGCACTTCGGGCTCCACTTCGTCGAACAATGATCCTATCTAATTTGGATCGATCGAGGCGTACGATCAAGGTTGGATCCGGCGAGTGCTTTCTACCAGTGGGGGTCGAGGCTTGCAAAAATCCCTTGTCGATTAAGAGATCCTTGTAACCAATCGGCTGGCAATCATCGGTTGCTTAATGGAAGTCGTTGAAATTACGCTTGAAACGTGGCTGGAACGGCTGGGCTCTGTGCGTCATCGAGCGCGAACGCGCGATTTGCGCAAGCGGATCCCCGATCAAAGCGCGCGTGTCCCTCTTTAATCGCTTAATTGTCGCGCGCGCACGCGACCCTCGCGCAGATACCGGGGAAGTCTCGTTACCCACTTTCCCGGCTGCTTTTGCAACCTTTCACCGGTTGGTACTGCTGTGCCACTGCTCGCGGCTCGAATCTGGTAGTCAATGATCGAGACATTTGCTGACATGTTGCGCTAATGCAGTTACCTTGTGGAAGATTCGTTTTCATCAACATTTCACACGTGCGCATCGTGGGACGTGTCGGATTCGCCGTTCTCTTGAATGACGCAAATTAAAAGAAAAAATATCTTCATGTACCTTCGGGTACGTAATATGAATGGACTGTGGCGGACTCGCTGTGAAATTTATGATTCTTCCGAAAAAAATTGTTTCGTCGAAGTACTCTACCAGGTCCGAAAAACGAGTTAAATGACACGCACATTTCAACGTCTCATTTCAATGTTGGTCCATATAAGGGTTGCGACAGATTCGCTGTGAAATGTATCTGGAAAAAAAAATTTTTTTCGTTGAACTACTCTAACAGGTCCGAAAAACGAGTTAAATGACACGCACATTTCAACATCTCATTTCAACATTGGTCCAGATAAGGGTTGTGACAGATTGTTTGTGAAATATATGGTTCCTCTGGGAAAAAATTGCTTCCTTGAACTACTCTAGCAGGTGCAAAAAACGAGTTAAACGAGACTACATGCACATTTTAATGTCTCATTTTGAGATCGGTCGGAATAAATCCTTCAACAGCAGCGCTAATGACTTCAATCGTCCGCCAACAGCATCGCTACGCTGCAAAACAGAGGAACGTCGAGGAATCGAGCAAACAGAGTTGAAAACACCGAAACATCCAGGATGTTCCGAGCATCCTGGTGATCAAACTAATCGAGATTCCGCGAGTTACAAGTTCGGAAATATAGGATCTCCGTAACGGGAGGGCCGAAACGTAGTCGGGAACATAGAGGTCGATCCAACAATACGCATTCCAGGGAGCACTTCACCTCCTTTAGCCGTAATTATCGTGATTCGATTACTCCTCTGTACAAGGATGTTAATCGCCGGTGATCCCGGAGGCCATAAGCGCATTCATTGAGCTCGACTGGCTGCAGCGGGGAATGCCAGTCTTCCAGTGCATTTTCATTTTTTCCCCTGCACCCTCCCCCGCCGTCACCTCGACGAACCGCAGTGTACATGGTATGTTCGAAAAGTTTCAAGGCCGGTGTAATAAAAAAAAAATTCAATTTTGTTAATTAAGACATTTTTACCATGTAGTTTTCTATTGTATACAGTCCAAGAAGTTTATTTGAACAAATACACGATTCTCGAAAATCTCCCCACATATCAACTGTGATAATTTCATAAAAAATAATGATACGGCAATAAATTTGGGCTCATTTTAAAGCTAGAAGCCTCTAGTTTCATAATCTATCATTCATTTTGTTTTTAAATTTTTTTCATAATGTAACGGTCGAGATACTGAAGACAAGTTTTTTTTGGAAATGCTATATATTCAAACGCTCATGAAAATCTTTAAGAAATTTTCTCGGGACCGAGACTACCGTAGATTTAAAGATTGAAGCTTCCTCTTTCCAACGATACCTTAAAAATTGATGTGCGATTTTTTTAAAGCCTTTTATCGATCTTTGAAGGAGAGATACGCCGCCATCTTTACACGACCGAAGACGGTTCTGATTTTTGTTCCATAAAACGATGAAAAAATATCGTACATCAATTTTTACAGTGTCGTTGAAAAGGGAAAGTTTGAATCTTGAAGTCTGTGTCGGTTTAACATACGAGAAAAATTTTTGAAAGTTTTTGTAAACAGTAACTTCAGAGATAGGGCTATCAATACGTAGAAAAATCGGATTGAGAACTTTTTGAATATAGCATGTACATTGTACAAGTATAGCAAGTCCCGAGGCAATTTCGTTTTACCGGGCCGAGATGCGGCCGCGTCGGAATTTCACGGGTAAATTCCTGCCGCGTCGAACGTGGCCCGGTTCCACGTAAAATTTCGCGAGCAAACCACGAACCTGCCGAACCGGTGACCCAGTGACGTACTAAACAAAGACCCCGTGCTCCCATCCACCTAGTTTTTCACCCCGTTCCGCGAAAGGCACGCGGGGAATTAAAAGGGGAGCGAACGAGTTTCGAAAATGGTGTGTCGATTGCAAACGAGCCCCGCAATTGCCTTGCTTTTTCAGCCGTCCGCTGGTTCTCGATGGTCAAACCTAACCCAGCAGACTGCGATGGTTTATGCAAACTTGGTTTATCCAAACTTTTCAGCTTTTCCCGGAAAATCGACGAATATTACCATAACGCGACGAGAAAAAATTCTTTTATTGACGAGGCCATCTCAACTTCTATGCAAACCGCAAATTGTTAAAAATCGATTTTTATAACTGCTGGAAAATTCGTATAGTTGCTTGGTAAAATACGTAGACAATAAGAATTTGTAATCTACAGTAAACGTTCGATTTAAGAAAACGGGAACTGTCGACGCTCGTCACAGCCGACCGGACAGCGGGAAGCCTGTCCGGACCTATCGCGGTGACGTAGAATCGGCTACCCCCACTATCGCGCTCCGGTCGCCCGTGCGGACAGGACTCGCGCTGGCTGGCCGGGTGGGGGCAGCCGATTCACGTCATCGACTCTCGACCCACCCGGCCGGCCAGCGCGAGGCCTGTCCGGACCTGTCCTACCCGATTCTACGGTTTTCCTTAGCTCGTGCCCTCATTGTAGTTTATTCCGAAGAAGTTATGACTCGATGAGATTTCTATAATACGTCGTTTCAAAAAATTTTGAAAATGATCCTTAAAAATATAAATAATGTGGCTTTCCACTTTCTGTAAGAAATCTGCATTTTTTCCTCACCTTTTTCGCGACTCTCCCTCAAGAATATGAATTTTAATCATTGCAATCGAGATCGTATCTTTCATCGCATTTGTCTTGCACTCGAATTCAATAAATTTCTACCAAGCTGCAATTTCGCTCACAATCGCAGGATTGTCTTCGTTCGCCAATTAAAGCCAATCGATCAGATGATCGCGGATTGCAAAGAAAATGCAAATTTCCAGGAATCTTGACACAGTTCCGACCACATAAAGTCCTTCGAGAGGGACAGCACAAAAATTACGCGAAATCGAGAATAACATTGCAGATTGTTATCTCGCTTCGCAAGGAATCGCGATGGAAATGCCGGATGCGGATTCCGTGTCCTCGCGAAAAAGATACTCGGTTAATGGGTCAAGGAGCACAGCAAGTAATCCGAGCTTATCAGGACCAGTTAGGGGTTGGCTGTATTGTAAATAACTTTCTCGGCGAGCAACCTGCGTTACAAGCGAACGATCATCGTCTTCGAACCGCAAGGCGAGCCGGTGATGACCGAGAGACCGACAAGCTGTTTTCAACGGAATATTATTCTCTGCTTTCGAGTCCCCTTCGGATTTATAATACCGGTCTTACTATCGCGCCGGCCCCCCTTTTTACAGTTCGCGTTTGCTTCCAACGCTTGATTTCCTTCGCAAAACAGTGTCAGGGAACAATGACGAAAGTCTGTTGAAAACGATCGTTGTTACTGCCGCCGACTAACCGGCAATTAATCGAACATAATCGCGCGCCACTTGCGTCAGAGTACCGGCATTTTGAATTACGAGCGCCTCGTGTTTCGTTATAGAGAATGTTTTTCGACCTGTTCCGATTAATTGTCGCTGGCAAAGAGACATTACACTTGACGTTCTCGTAATACGGTGTGTGGCGAATTGTGTGACCTAACACTTCGATTCGTCCAATTTAAGTGTCGTTCGTCACGTGCGTACTACATATTAGCTGTAGAGATTAGAGAGCGTTAGGCACTAATGAAACAGAAATCATAATAAATTGTTACAATCCAGTGTATGTTGGATAACCTGGTATGCGGTAAGGTAACCCATCACAGTGATTCGTGCAATTTAAAAGCCATCTGTTACGTTCGTGTGCAGGATGCTTCCTAGTTTGTCTATTATCGAATGCACAATAAGGACAGCTATTTTAAAAAATTAAATGGCACGATGGGTGAAATCTTTCAGCAGATGCAAATTGTTAATTTAAGTGTGCGCAACAGGAGTGCAAGAAAATTTTTTTTATAGTTTACAAATTCCAACCGGTGCCTCTGAACTGAACCACATCTTGGTAAAACGAGAAATGCTATGAGTATTAATAATATCGTAGTATAAATTAATAATAAATATAAAAATAATAATATAAATAATATTAATACGAGCGTGATTAAATTTATTTATCGATTAGTAAAATAGATTCTACTTTCAAAATAATTAATCTTTTTGAACTCTTCCCAGAATATGGCTGCAGCGTAGACTATGGACGCAACCTAGACTACCCTCCCCTATTGTCCGCCGCAGGGGGTCTCTCTCGAGTGACCAACGAAACGCGCGGGTCCGTCGGGGAAAGCATAATTTTCACGATCGAGCGGCCCAATGATCGCGGTTCGACGATTCCCTTGCGCGGCGCGGGCATTAAGCAAACACAATGGCCCCGGCCCGGTGGTTGCGACAGTCGTTGTCATTCCAGCCACATTTTCTCCTTTGTTCTATCCATCTCGTAGCCATCTGTCCTCCGCGATTCAATTTCCCAATGCGCGACGCGGCAGCCCAACCCTCGATTCTTTTGCTAAGAGACATCAACGTCTCTCCGTTTCGTTCTTTCTTCTTCTTCTTCTTCTTCCTCCTCTTTTTCCCCTCCGTCCTCTCCTCCTCTTATGCCATTCTCGTGAATTTTTTCTCTCTGCAAGTTCCCCGGTGGATCGGACACACGTCAGGGTGTACGTCGGCGCACCCTGAGGCCGCACCCTATTGTCATCGAACCGGGGAAAACCGATTAATCGCGGTCCGCGTAATTAAGCGCGGGAATTTTAATCGAATCGCGGCTTCCACGCGTGTTTCGGATTAATTAGGGGAGTGGCCTCATGCCCGATCCATCTCGGCCCGGATTGCTGCGAGTTAATTGACCGAGGATCCAGCCGAGGATTGCTGGGATTTTCTTATTTGCCGATTTTCGAATTATTTTAGTAGGAAACGTACGATTTTCATTTTTCAACAGACTTATTTGAGGCAAACGCAATGCGGAATATTGTCTGTATTAGTTGCTTGATAAATTATTAATTTAGCAGATATTTTCATTTAACACTGCCGCAGTAAAAACGGTTTCTTGGCGATATTCAAATTAAAATATCTGCTAAACTTATAATTATATTAATTGTATTTTTCGCGGCTCCCCTGAATCTCGTGTCAAAGAAGCTATTTCTCTTCGAACACTTTCATCCACCACCGTACACCGAGGCATTCCTGTGCTTTGAGTTACCCGCGTACCGAGCCCACGCGATAGACGGGTTATCGAAAAAATCCTCGGAGCCGACGTACTCCGGAGAAACATATGTAACCTTAGGAATAAGAAAACCGAGACGCGAACCGTTTCCGCGTTACTTTCGATCTCGAAACGAGGCGCGGCACGCGCGTGATCCAGCGGCGCGCGTCGAAACTTTTTATCGGCCCGTTAACCAGCCGCCGCGAACACGTGCAATTAGCTGAAATATCGTGGCCGTTAACCCCTTTAGCCGTGATGCATGCTAGAAAGTCCACGGCCATTTGGTGAAATTGTGACGAACACGAACGAGCCCGTCGATTCGCGAGAGAAAGAGAGAGAGAGAGAGAGAGGGGACGCTGACCGAGAAATACGCTTACGCGTACAGAGTAGCACGGTAACCATAGGCTAGCATAGTGCTCACTTGCTGAATCTGTTACACTTGAATTTTCACAACCAACTCTTCCCCCGCCACATCATCCTCTTTTTCTACGTAAACACCTACGTAAACAAAGAATTTATTAGTAAAATTTTAGTATTATTGAAAAATAATTTTATAAAGATTTTAGTTGATAATTAATTTCTGTACGAATTAAAGTTTATTAGTAAAATATTAGTATTATTGAAGAATGATTTTATAAAAATTTTAGTTGATAGCTAATTTGTATGTAGATTAAAATTTATTAGTCAAATTTTAGTATTATTCAAAGGCAATTTTATAAAAGTTTTAGTTAATTTTAGATAATTAATTTGCATATAATATAAAATTTCGAAACTTTTAACAACTAGTGGTGGGGATCGTCAGTAATACACCAGTGTCGGCAGATGAGGGGAGGGAACACGAATCGAGGGGAAAAAGTTACGTAAGTAAAGTTAAGTAAGTGGTCAAAATTCGTAGTGCAGTTATTATTTTTAGTATCATACGTGGTGAATTTATTTAGGGAATTTTTCTTTCGTTGTCCCATCATCTCGCAACATTTTCGGGAGTGTGATCTCTCGGAGGTGGTCGATCGAATAGGAAACAAAGAGAACTTGAAATTCTATTATTAGCAAAACACGACGATCGCGGCGGTACAGCGCGGCGCGCGGCTAATTGGCGATTCATTTCGTGGCAATTCCGTCCGTCAGTTTAATGGAGACACCGTCAGCAGGGCGAATTTAAAAGCCCGCGACACTCGTAACGACAGCCGGGGCCCCATTAAAAATGCAATTGCCGGTTTTAAAGTAGTTTCGTTATCGGCGCGCAGCTAACACAAAGGAACATGCCGCTGGTGGACGATAAAATGAAAACGAGCCACGGCAAACTGGTTAAAACTTCGAGCCGGCTAAATGGCGGACGATAACGGAGTTATTCTTGTTCGTCGCGAAAACGTCCCGGAATGGTAATCCGATGTTGTCCGAAGGTGAATTAGTTCCAATCTTTTTTTTTCCCGAGCGACCCCCGTCGTCGCTTCTTTCAGAACTTAAGGGGGCATTCTGGTTTTGCGTTTTGACAAAAATTTATTTTACGAGTGCAAAAAGATTTGCTCCGATTCGTGAAATTAACACAGTTATAAAATTGCTGCGGTAATTAGTAACGTAAGCCCAATCAAGAGAAACGCACTTTTTCCGAGCACAAAATGAGCTTTGCCACAGACCTAGTTCGAGAAATTACGGGGACCTCTAATCGATACCGAAGGTCAACGAACTTTTTCAGCGACAGACCTCGTCGACGCGACGGTACATTGACTCTCAAGCGATTAGGCAGCGTGTAGCATACTCAAAGGAAACCGTTTCTAACCGGTAACCCACTTCGATGTTACATCGACGGTAGAAAGTATCTCGAGGACTGTGTATCCATTTCCCGCTCTGATGATAGTCCTTGGGTTTTGATAAGATTACACGAATTTCATATAATCAAAGCTCACCATACGGACGCGACTTTTTTGCTATTTTTTAAAGAGAAAGTTTACCTTTAATGTATGCACAGTCAGTGATTTTTCATTGCGAGGAAAAGCCGAATAGAGAACTCGAACAGCGGTGAAACCAATTAAATAATGGGTTAAACTTCACCTTACGGGACCACAAATTTTGAACTTCTTTTTATAGAATCCTGTAGATTTTTACGGATAAATGCCGAATATCCATGTTTTAATATTAGGAATAAACGGGTACAAAACTTAGGCGTGTTTAAAGTGAAACGATTTTAGGTATCTTTGGCAAGTAAGGTAGCAAATCTAGATTACAACCTTACCTGTCAAACGGGGAAAATCGCTCAACTTTACACACGTGTAACTTTTGAACCAGTGAATTCCTGACGTTGAAATTTCGATTTTCGGCATTCTCACGTTAAAATCTCCAGGGCTATTTAAATAGAAGTCCAAAATTATTGGTCCCGTAAGGCGAAACCCGATACATACGCGTTAAAGCGCATCGACTTTTCGATAGAAAAAGGGTCGCAGATTTGAAAGTAGGCAAGCGTCCAAGTCTCGAACGAGTCTCGGTGCCATCGCTAGTTCGCGGAACAAAGGAACTCCGAATATTCTCGCGGAATGATAAAACTCGTTTCACGGCCCGCGAAAGTTCCGTCGGTCGCGTGCTCGATATTCCGCACGCTCCGTTCAAACTGCTGCGGTTTATTCCCGGAGAGTCGAGGCAATTCAAGCTAATCCCTTAAATCGTCCAGGATCAAGTGCCCGACGACGTTTCGTCGTAGATAGTTACGAGCCATGGTCACGAACAAGGCCGAAGTCGGCGAGTCTCTGTGGAATTTCGCCGAGAAAACTTGCGCGAATTTTCCTCGGTCGTCTCGCAATTTATTGCCCTGCACAAATTCGCCCGTGCCCCTTTCTTTGCAACTTCAATGTTTACCTGTGTCCCGGAAAAAAGCAATTTATCGTGTGCATAAATTCACTATGATCCTCTCGCCGAAACTTTCTTGTTTATTTACTTGTGTCGCGGGAAAAAAAACAATTTATTGTGCGCATAAATCCATTCGTATACTTTTCCGTATAAATATGATGTTCGCGTATGGTGACCCAAAAAATGGAAATTTATTGGGTGCATCAATTCCTTCGAAACCCTTCCCTCGAAACATTGTTGTTGTTATAAACATAAATTCATTAGGACCTGTGTCCCGACTCTACCCCTTTCCCTTCTTCGACGCTATTCCCCCACGCTTCTGCCTCCGCCCGGTCACGTGACGCGTTTCGTCTCAGTCGTACATGTGTCACCATGTTACGTGACTCTGATCCGTTACTGACAGAGAGGGGATAACTTCTTCCCCTCGATTCGTGCTCCCTCCCCTCATCTTCCGACACTGGTGTACTACTGACGATCTCCATCACTAGTTGTTATAAGTTTCGGAAGTTTAAATTATATGCAAATTATTTATCTAAAAAGAACTAAAATTTTTATAAAATTGCCTTTGAATAATAGGTACTAAATTCGTGGATTCGTCGTTTTTCTGTGTATTATTCCATCTTCATCAACGTTTTTCCGTGTATTATTCCATCACGCGATCCAAAGCCTCTATTAATCCGACAGTGTGTACATTGCGCCGGTACGGCGCACAGTGGGCAATTGGGACGAAATTTGTGACAAAATCAAAGAACTTTCGATAGAAATGAGATAGAGCGATGAAATTTTTTTTAAATTGTAGCTGAAACTTTGTAGAATATGGGAAAAATAGGGAGATTGTGGTACGAACGTTTTTTAACGATGATAAAATTCGTTAAACTTGTACAATTTCACGAAAATTATGGTTTTTTCAATACCACGTGTGGAAAAAATTTTTTTCATACATGCTATACATCATTTCCCATAGATTTTTTCACGCTGATTTCAAATCTGGTTTTAAAATTTGTCTA
>CM052221.1:23159358-23238930 GCA_028454225.1 Lasioglossum leucozonium | reverse complement strand
TAGACAAATTTTAAAACCAGATTTGAAATCAGCGTGAAAAAATCTATAGGAAATGATGTATAGCATGTATGAAAAAAATTTTTTCCACGCGTGGTATTGAAAAAACCATAATTTTCGTGAAATTGTACAAGTTTAACGAATTTTATCATCGTTAAAAAACGTTCGTACCACAATCTCCCTATTTTTCCCGTATTCTACAAAGTTTCAGCTACAATTTAAAAAAAATTTCATCGCTCTATCTCATTTCTATCGAAAGTTCTTTGATTTTGTCACAAATTTCGTCCGAATTGCCCACTGTGCGGCGGTACGCGTATTTCGATTGTGACGAATATTATTTCGCTCTCGGTTGGGCAATCGTTCGCTCGATCTCGCACGATTTTGTCCAAGGATATCGGTTGTGCAATTGCTCTCTGGGACTCAACCATGGTAAACGCGAAGAGTTTCGGAATTTCTCCGTTCGCGGAAACGTCGTGCACACGCGCGAGATGATTATTGCGGCAATACGAATGCGAGATTTAGAGCGAGGGCAGACGCGTTTTCTACCGATATTGGTTATAATGTATCGTAAACTGAGGTTCTAATTGGTTTTCGAGCGGCCGCAGGCGGAAACAGGACTTCCAGGGTCCCGCGGACTTGCATTCGCGCGGAAATGATTTGCTCTGAATGCGTTGCGCGTCGGTAATTGCACTGGTCGGATTCAGAAGAAAAAAAAAAGATCCGCCTCGCGGGACGGGCAAACCGAGGGAAATGATACGATCGTTAAGTACGCTGTTACGCTAACTTTTCATCGCAATATGTTACACCAAGTTCTCAGACGCACTTTCATGCGATTCGAACATTTTTATATGAATCACTTCCCCTCGTTGTCTAACGAACAACATTGGCCATAGAGAAAGCAATTTGCTGGGTGCAAATCTATTCCCGGATTTTTCTACGCAAAAATGCAAACTTTTCTTTGCAATATGTCGTGCAAAAATTTCCATTGAAATTTTTATACAAATATTTGTTTGCTCCCTTACTCTTAACTGAGAACTGTCGACTATGGAGAAAACAATTTATCTAAAATAATATATTGATGCTTTAGAAATGAAAGACTATTTACCGTATAAATCCAGTAACAATTTACAACGACCGACGAACAATATTCCCTTTATTTCGTCGAATATTTTCAGAACCGCGCAAGAGAATAGAATAGAATCGTTCGTTCCTCACGCTCGCCGAGCTGTCCGCCTCGCAAATCGAGAATCGCGAATCAAGATCGATGCGAGCCGCTCGGCAACAAATTAATAATCGAAGAAGACGCGGGACGTCCGCGTGTCAGCCGATACAAACGATCCGAGCGTCGCTCGAACGCAAATAGAACGAGGGGAGGAAAGAGTCTCGCGAAACATAGGCCGCGAGATTTCGCAAGGGAGTCGGTCGCGCCGCCATTGTCTCTCTGACAAAAGGAACGCGTCGGTTCTGTTCGTTCGTCTCTTTTTTTGTTCTTTTTTCCCGTTCGCATGCGGTCGGAGGGGAATGCACATTTACGCGGGGGTATAAGGAAGCCTGCGCCAGCGAATGACAGAAGTTATTGATACGTGACGAGAAAGCGAACCCTGGCCCCGTGTGGGATTGGCATTCGTTGCGTCTTGTTGCCAATGGGAGAGAGCTACGGATGAGCCAGGAAGTCGAGGTGTGCGCGAGTTAGGCGTACACGAGGGCATCGGCGAGATGGAATCGTTTTATGGCAACTGTGATCCTGATTGATCGAGGCGAAAGTCTACGAGAGCCCAGAACGATTTTTCGGAATTTTTCTGTGGGAAATTCGAGGACGTAACGGATCGAGATTTTGTAGGTTTGTGAAATTTGAGAATGTGTACAATTTCTGGCATTTGGGTTGAACGAAGCGTCTTAAGGGGCAATATACACCTAGCACGGTCAAAAAGATTGATTTTTCAATTTTCACATTTTCTAACAATTTGATATATTAAGAATATCTGGTGAAAATTTCAAGTAAAAATACCAGAAATTGATGAAGTTATAGCTGAAAGAGTATACGTGTCTGTCGATGGACTCTATGTAAGTTGAACAAATTTCATGATTTATCCATCGACAAACTTTCAAACGCGTTTATCTCGAAACAACGTTTTTGAAATTGGTGACCAAAATATCTCGAAAACCAGTAAATCGATTAACTTGAAATTTATTGTGGTATTGTATGCATAATTATCTAATCGTTGTCATAGGATTTTTCCCCTACGATTCTTAGTTTTTTTTTTGGAATAAATACGGACGAATTTTTGGCTGAAAATCACTATTACAAGTTCAGACACTCGCCATTTTCTCAAGAATAGATATTTTTGAAATCGGCTATGACAAAGACAAGATTGTACTATCTATTTTACAATCCTCTGTGTTTTTTTGTTACAGATCATTTTTGACGAAATGCCGCTGGTCACCGATTTTGGTGTTTTTCTTGCGGTACTATATTAACGACGTGACTACTACGGGAATTTTCAATATTTTTAAATTTTTAAATAAAAAAAATACTAAAACATTCTCGAAAGTGTATATTTTAAACCACAAAAAACCTATCCGATAATTTCAATAGTTTCCCCACAAAAAATTCCCCACAAAAATCAGCATTTTTTCTCCTTTCTATGTGCATATTCCCCCTTAAATGTGTAAAAAGAAATTTACTCGCGAATAACGTGTGTTTTTTGCCAGGTCTGCTCAACTCTCGGCCCGCGAGCCGCGTTTGGCCACCATTCGACGCGGTTGACGGTCGCACTGCTAGAACTGCATGGCATTGCCTAAGGTTCACGTAGTGGGGGAACGCAGTGGCTCACTACTTGCGACGAAGAAAAAGTTGGACAGGTCAGCTACAGGTGAACGGGTTGAACAAAGCGTCTTAATTTTTGTAAAAAAGAATTTTTTGCCGCGAACGACAAAAACCCATTCTGCTATCTCGCTAACCTCGAGCCTTCTCGAAACTCTTCGAGACGGAGAAACGGCGTGAAATCGCGCGACTTCGTGCACGTTCGCTTTTTAAAACTCGTCCGAAAGAAACGCAGGGTTTTCATGTATTCCGGCGCGTTCGGTGCAATACCACGAAAATCGAGTTGTTCGTGCGGCGAATGGCAATCCCACGCGCGTTGCAACGTAACAAAGGCTCGACTTTCTCGTCACGTATCGATAATACTTTGTCAAATCGTGTGTCGGCGCGCAACTTCCTGTTCCTTCCTTCGGGCTGTGCACAAGCTCCTTCGTAATTTATGCGTCGCAGCCGCCACAGAATTAAGCTGTTCGCGGTGTGTCCCCGCGGTCGTTCACCTCTCATCTTGTCCTCGTGCTCGTCTTTTGCGTTCCGCGAAAGGTTCCACGGTTCCAGGAACCGTTCTGCAAACAGTCCGTTCGCAAATATTGAAAGCGAATGGTCGGATGAACGGTTTCGATGACAGTCGGCGGCGTGGCGGTTCAAAGCGTTTCGGAGGTTCTTCGTTTTTCCATTCTTTTTTCTCTCTTTGGGGAGGAAGGATTTAGGTAGCAGTAACGGCACCTGTTATTAGCGGCTGCTAATTTACACGCATTTCTTTCGCGCGCAATCTACGTAACATGTCAAACATAACGTGACTCTCGAGAGTTTTTCTCGTGACAAAATATTGGTGTGGATTTTCGGAATTCAATGGAAAATCATGTGGAAAACGGTGAAAATATTGAAAATATTTTAATATACCACGTCTTTTAATTTTTTTATGTGAAATTTTGAACGATGAAATTTTCTATTGATGTACATGTTGTAATAAAAATTACGCAAAATCGGAATAAAAGTAATTTTGTCATTTAAAGATCATCTTCAATTAAAATCGCGAAAGAGCCGCATCAAAACATATCCAAGTAGATTGGGAGCACAGTGGCCAGACACGCCCTCCATTGATTTTCCGAGAGTCCATAAAATCCAGACGTTGCAAAATCAACGTGCTACCAGAGACTTCCTTATAATACTCTTTCCCACGAATGCTGAGTCTGCAGATTATATTCCTCTTCGCTTGGCAGCGTCTTTGCCGAGTAGAAAAGTTCGGGTCAGACACGTCTCCCAAAAACCCGTGACTAGGTCCCCAGAATAAATTCATTGATATTCACGGGGGCCGCGAAATCCCGGGAACTTATGTGACCGCGTAAACAGAGAAATTCCAGTCTGGCCGAAATCCAGATATGCAAATTACAGCGCCGGGTAACATGCCGAACACCAAAAATTCCGATCGTCGGGTCAACGAAACGGATTGCGGCCACGATGGTCTGATTTTCGAGTGACTCGGCGGATTCGCGCGATGTTGCACAATTTTACACGGTTTCGGATAGTGGCAACGTAATCGTGACACATTCGGGTCCGTTAGAGTACGGTGCCTGACGCAAATGGAAACTGCGGATGATGGAAAAACCGAGCTATTGCGTTCGGAAGTAAAAAAGGGTTGGATGACGGAGTGCTGCTCAGTAGATCGTCCCGATGCATGCTCGGACAGACTCGATATTGTGTCTAGGTCGGGACTTTGTAAACAAATTTAAAAATGTTATTTAAATAATTGTTCATTAAGCTCGTCTTTGTAGATACACTTGGTGTAGAATCTCTTGTCTTGTTTTCCTGAATTCAAAAGTTTTAAAGGCCTCCGAGAAAAATTATTTAATAAAAATTGTGCGAAGTCTCAACGGAGTGTGTAACAAGAAAAAAATAGATAACCAAGAGAAATTTCATTTTCGGCCCAGCGAAAGTAATATAACTGCTTGCGAGAAATTTTAATAAAATGCTTAATAGAAAGGAAAGTTCGCGTAACGACGTAAATTAGATCAATTAAGACCGCAGTCTACTGACCGTCACGCCTAGAGCTGAACAAGCGAAAGATCCATTTCGTGTTCCGAAGACACATTTCAGCCGCGTTTCCAGCGGAACGGCGACACACGAGTTGACTAATTACCGGCGCGCACCGGAAGTGGTTTGTCGGAACGCTATCGGAACGCTATCGGAACACTTTTCTGGCAGATTGATTGCCTCGGAGCAACACGGACGAAGGCGTTTCGCGTGCGGCGCGCGAATATTTCGTCACTTTCACGAGATAACCGAGAACAGCGGTGGGGAGCGGGTCGTTAATCGTCGGAGCGTACAGAGAAAAAAAGATGAAAAGAAAAAACGAAGAAAGTGTCGGAGATCGCGTGGAAACGGTGCAAGTTGCGAGAGCACGCGTTCTCTGTCCCCCCCCCCCCATCCCCACTCCTTCTCTCTTCTTTCACGGTTCTGGGCCGGTCTCGATCTCCTGTTCCCGGTTTCCCTGGCCAGTGTCAAGTTCATCGTTGAACGCTCGTCCTACGTGTGCTAACGCACTCGGCTCGGCCGCTTCCTCTTCGGCCATAATTATGCCTCTTGCGCAAAAGCTTGTACGACGACGTTCGTGTCTTCGTGCAACTGCGTGCCGGCCAGCCGAGACCTTCTTAGCGGCCTCGATCGACAGCTCGAGGCCGTTTGCCCCGTGCACTTCCTCCGGTGCGCGAGAGCTTTCGTCCTGATCTGCATCGCGATGCGCTTTCGACGAGACCGCGATTTTGAGTATTGAGGTCTTTAGAAATATGGAACTATATTGTTATAACTGAATGATAATTTTTCTAATGCATAATTTTATTAAAATGTTACTAACACAACGATGTCATTCAATATTTGTTTGTATACGAATCTGTATGAAGATTGTCCCACATTGTGAAGGCAAAACGAAGGACAAAAATTAAACGTTTTACTAAATACATCGTACTCTTCTACTAATAAATCGCACTCTTTTAGTAAAAACAGTTAAGGAAAGCAGATTAACCAGCATAATTTTTCCCTGGAAGACCAGACGAGCTCACGGTGTTCAGTTTTATGATCCACATCCAGTTCGAAGGATACAATTCTCCCCGCGAGACTGTCGCATAAATTTCATATCTATACCGAGAGAAATTAGCAACGTTTAATCAACCAGCGAACACCTTTCACCGTGCTAACTTTCGTTAAACCTATTTCAATGTAATCTGGTACAATGTCGAGATAAATAGCATCGTAACTGGGATTTATAGACTGCGGATATTAATGCGAAATCTAGCGATTAGATGCTTTCGTTCTCGCAAAAATGCGAGAAAGATTAACACTAAATTGTGCCAGAAATCTCGAAAGCCGGAACTCCATTGGATCGGATACACTAATTGAAAATAGTGGTTGTTTGCATATGGTAGAATTATAATATTTTCATCCGAACACATATTGGAATGAAAGTTGCGCAAAATCTAAATAAATAGGCCATCGTCATTTTAACGGAAGCTAAAACATATTAATCGCTTTTAGTGCTGAACAGGATTAGTGTTTGCAAAGTTTAAACATTTTAATCTCTTTTAGTGTTCGATAGGTCTAGCGTTCGCAAAATGTACTATATTATACTAGGTTACTAGAAAGTAACTTACATGGAAATTGATTGGATAAATATTTAGTGGACCGGAAAGTAGTGTCGTTTTATTTGTTTGAATTTAATGTAAAAAAACGACATTACTTTCCGATTCACCTAATACCTGGTAGGAAATGTTCGATCGAGATCGGGAATGCGATTGCCGAAAGAATTATTTTGGTGTGAACGTGATAGAAAAGGGACTGACCGAGAATGGACAGAGTATCACGCGACGAAGAGAATTGTCGGGCAGAGACGCGTGACGCTGACGCGTCCGAGGATCACGATGCCATGACGTATTAAGATCGCGAATTAAGATAGACGAGTAGTCTCAAGGCGAGCCATAAAGGATATCATACGCGGCTCGTTTGTGTCAGATTTGAAGAGCGCGCAGAGGGATCAGTCTTTCTCTTTCCGTGGACGCTAAACGGCCGGCTGACAACGGGTCCTTGATGAATTACAACCAGTCGAATTATATTCGTATCGAGATAAGCTAATGAACAGATCGCTGCTAGCTGATTCGACGATTCTCGACTCTAACTGGCGGACGTTACATACAATCATGTTTTGCTAGTAAACAAGAATTATCTGACTGAATTTATAATACTACGAAATGGAGACGCGGCTGCGAGGAACAGAACTGAGATACGGATACAGCGAATCAAAATAATATCGACACACTTTTCAAAGGATTTTTATTATTTGACTATAGGACTTTGTTTTTTGAGAAGTTAGAACAATTTAGTTTACTACGACGAGCGTGTACATAGACAATTTTTGGACTATGTGTAAAAATCCATTAGTTAATGTTGGTATTCCAGACATTTCTGGTAATAGAAAGAATTAATTAGGAATGGCTCGAACCCACGGTACGCGAATTAATGGGTCCAATTAGCAGAAAAGGGAGACACTAAAAAGAGAAATACGCACCAGAAAAAATAGTCGCGACACGGAGCACACGTTCGTGACTGTATCCAATTTCAGTGGATTGTCGCCGTCCCTGGTCAGACACACCCAAAATCGATTCTACGAAGATTACACGCCACAGTACTGCAAATCCTACGCCCTGAAGTCGACTAATCAGCGAATCTAACCCATTTTCACCACAGTATGTAACAGTGAGTAAAGCAAACCAATAAATTAATTGATGACTACAACTGATACTCAATCTGGAACCCACTGAATCCTACAATTACTCAACATGTTGGATGAAAATTTTAAAAATACACAACACCCTTTCGCCACAGTGAATAATACAAGCACTAAACTGCTAAATTAATTGACAGTTATAAAATAAACTGTTACTAAACTCGGAATTTATTGAATGTTACAATTGCACAAGTAATCAGATGCAAATTTCACAGATGCAGAATCGAACTACCAGAGCGATTTATCATATTTTTTACCAAGTAACAATTTCCACTGATCGAACGATTAGAAACGCTACCTCGATCGCGCGGAGTCAGACGCTAAAAAATAATTAACCCAGCATCGAAGATTCCGCGGTCGATAGCGGTGGGGGTGCAGCCGATTATAACCAGACTTCCAGGTTTCGCAAAGGTCAAGCAAGCTAGGCAGAGATCAGGCTGCTCGATAGCCAGTCATAAGAGAGATACACAAGCTTCGTTCCAGATTCGCTGAACATCGAGATCTTCCTTCTTTCTCCTGTTTGTGTAACGAAACGTGCTCAGCCAATTTTGCCCGTTTACTTCTACTAAGTCGAAATTCTACAACGATCGCGTCCTAAATTCCGCAACAAATTTAGAGATTGAAGATCCGAGTTTAGAAATTCTTTCTGTGCAAATGGACCGCAGAATTGTTGCATTTCTCGAAGTTTCAAACACTTCAAAATTCAAAATGACTTAAAAAATGAAATACAATTTCTACTTCTCATAAAAATCCACGCTGTAATTATACCGGTCACGTTTAACGATCGACAGTTGATCGAAACGAAATTCTCACTGAAACCGCAGGCCATTAAGACGAATTCTAATTAAAACGCCAGCAGAGAAATCCTCTCTCGGCACTGTAGACGCGACGACGCGAAACTTCCGGCAGATTTTCCGAAAACAATTTATCAAAGGCTCATCGAGGAGTCGATAACCGACGCGATATTAATAATGCATTGAATGTCCACGACTCTTTGGCCAGCATCACGACCATCTGCCGAAAGCCTTGGTCCGTCACAGCCGATCACGAGACAGACTTCCTGTTCCATGAACGATCCTGCTCGATGTTCTCCGGGGGGGCCCCGATCGCACGGTAAAACTCGACAGGTCTTTAGGATCGACTCCCGGACCACGTTCCCCGGGACGTTAATCGTAATCCGATCCCGTGTTCGCTGAGAGGTAACGCTCGATCGGATCGATGGGACCAACGGCGGACACCGTTCGCCGCGTCCCACGAGTCACGAAAATTACTGCTAATAATTGCTAATGATCGTGCAGGAACAAAGGGGCGACCGTTAGGAGCCGGGCGTTTATATGCAAATCCGTGGCTCGAACCTTCTCACGTCGACCGGTCGATCCTCCCGCGAACTGCAAAAACCCGAAATTACTATTCAGATGGCGAGAAAGCCGATCTATCGCTCCCCGATCGGACACTGTCGTTAGTTATGCGAGTCGCGCGAGTCTCGCGCCGCTTTTCTGCATCGGCGCGCGAATCTGCAATTTTAATTAGTTAACAAAACAGTCCGGAGACTCTCCGGAGAACACACGTTTGTCCGTCGGTGAATGGAAAAATTAATGACAAACAATTTATTGTAATTGTAACGTTCGAAAAGCGGCTCACCGGTTCTGAAATGGCGGAAAATCACTTCTGTTCGCCGCGCGGGACCGTGGACGTTGCCTATTACAGGCTTCCAGTCTCTGTCAGAAGGCTTCGGAGCGCAACAGCTTGTCCAACCACGAGGAATAAAATAGCACCACGGTTTTCTCGTGTTCGTTAATGAGCATCGGTTCAAGGGCATCAATCAAGACCCGAAGTGCCAGTTCGAGCTGGTTTCCGGGTGTTTGCCGGCCACTTTCGAAAGTGGTTTGATACGTCGACAGATGGCCGACGCGTTTCACCGGACCTTCTGTGAACTCTGATCAGACAGTGTCGCTTTTCCTTCACCGGAAAGGAACCCGAAGAGATGTTTCTTGCGGCGCACGTTTTCCAGGAAACTGAACTTGGTCCCTGATGATTTCTCTGTGGTTTCGAGCAGTTGTAACATGTTTTTATCGAACGTTTATAGCGCAAGATGAAACGAACGATGTCTCGCAATCTAAAGTTTCGGGCAACGAGTGGTTTTTATAGCGTTCTTTTCAAAATTATATATATATATATATATATGTATATATTGAGGAATTAAAAAAAATATATATAAATCTTCGAGGGAAGTTTCTCAAAATAGAATGTTCTTTTTTAATAGGTTCGATAAGTTGAAAATAAATATAATTTTAAAATTCTTATAATGTTTTTATACTAAATGTTAATAAACGACACCGAGTCGAACGATGGCTGAAAGTGAATTGTTTTTCTGTTTGTTCGCGTGAGGATTGGCGCGTTCATTGGTTCCCGAGGCTCTCGCTGACAATAAGTGGGTCCCATTCGTTCGTTCTCTCGTCGATGGGCTGCCACAGGTGATAATGAACACGTGTCCGAGGTGGGTAAGCAGCTTCGAAACACACCGTGCACCGTGCACTGTTAATTCCGCTCGGCTAGAACGTAGCTCGTAGAAACAAAAACCCGACCCCCGTTGATGGCGGACAGGAGGGAAACGCGGCAGAGTATGCATGCGTGACTGTGTATGATGCACGATGCACCGGATGCGTTTCCTCGACTGTTCCTACGAAGGGGAGCTAGCCGGCATACGAAAGCAAGGACAGCGGCCGTCTTTCAGGCATTCCTGCACGAAAATCCCAAGGAACCCCATAGATCTCGGTGTATTGGGGTGAATGATAGAAAAAAAATGCACTTGCACGGAATTCGCAAACAGCGTTTTCTCTCGCAAGTTTTATTCGGGCGTTCAAGCTGATAAAATGGCTCGATTTTCATCGAGACTTTGTTGGATCTCGCGTTGATACGTTATTTAACCATTTCCAGCGAGTACACCGTGGACTTCTACGCAAAGTGAAAATTGTCTGCACGAATTGCTACATAGAGAAACTATTTGGATTTTCAATCATTTCAGATTTAATAATTTCGTTAGAAGTACCTTCACTTATTGCTCATTGTGAAAATAATGTAGCGTCGAAACGATTTTTTCGGAAATATTTCTAACCAGTACTATCAGCTAAAGTGAAAATTGAAGTGCAATTATTCCGACAGTTCCACGCCCCGATTAACCACTAGTCCCCCCCTCCCGAACAATGACAAATTGGAAGCCTCTTCCTAATGATACGCTATCGCTGTTTAATTTCCTACATTAAAAGAAGCTTTTGCAACGGTAACGACTTCTCGCGTGGATCTTTCTGCTGATCGAAAAGCAGTAACTGTACACCATTACGACATACCGGAGGCCATTTTGCTGGCGTCAATACGCGTCGCAAATTGCACGGTGCATTATTACTCGGCGCCTCTTCCGGTAGTCGCATAATTGGCCCCCATAAAGGCCATCAGCGTCGAATAAGTGAATAATATCGTAATGATAATGCACGGCGTATAAATAATCTTCTCTCGCGGAGCTCTTCGCGATCTTCCCATTGCGATGATCGGGACCGGCGCGACGCGGCGTTTCGCGCGCCCGAGAAGCGAATTATGAAATCGTATGTTTGTTCTTGCGGTATTAAACAATGCCTTCTACGATTAATTAAAATGTGAAATGAATGTTGAATTGGAACGTTCGTTTTTTTCTCGATCATACGAGTGAACTAGCAGTGAAATACAGTAAATTCTTGATCTAAGAAAAACCATCGGGTACGTGCTGTTTCTTAGATCGTGTAGATCTACTATTTTCTTGTAATCTCATCGACCACCTGCTTGGGATGATTTTTTATCGATCATGCGAGTGAACTAACAGTGAATCGAAAGTCCAAAAGCATCCACTGGCATAAAAGCCGATCTCATTAATCCCCGAAATCAAAACCTTTCCATACAAGAACGAGGCTCTCGAAGGACTTTGAAAACAAGCGTTTCTATTAAACGCCAATCACGAGATAAGGCAAACAACGAATTCCAGCGGTGAACAACAAGAGGATCCAAGGTAAAGGGTGAAAGGAAGATGATCTCATGGCGCAAAAAACATCAGAATGTTCGGTTCACGTTGAAACAGAAACGCATTTGCTGAATAAAAAAAAAAGGAACGATCGATCTTTTAATTTTTTTCTCCTCATCGCCGAGATTCCACGGCGATATTAAAGTTCCATTCGATTAATCACCGGTCGAACTTGTTAATCGATCTCTCGAGGAGCTTATCCTGGATGATGAATTATAATCACCGAGCGGAGAGGTAATTCGAGTTGCAGAGAAACGGATTATTATTAAAAACAGATCGGAAAACTAGGGCGATACGATATCTACGCTCCAGTTCGCAGGTGGTGTCTCGCTGTGAAAGTTTGATTTCTCATTTAACAGGGGATAGTAAGAGTCTTGTGAATCATATTTACTCTTGATTATTGATTGGAAATAAGAACGAGGTTTTATAGCAAACTTTCTCGCAGATGGGGGAAGTCGAACGAACGTGTTGGAATTTAAATGAGAGAATGATCGTGAATGAAAACGTTCTCTCACGGAATTATAAGATTCCTGAAAATTTTTATGCAGCCGCTTAACCGCTAAAAATTCCTGGGTGTGCATTATTGGAATTACATTTTAGAAAATCAATTCTGAAGGCCTTGATGGAATAGTGTTCAACTGAAAAATTAATTGTTCAAGTTGAACATTTTTGTGCACATTCTTCAGAAATATTTTTGCAATTTTTTGTTCAGTCGCTTACTGGATAAAAATTTTTACAAATTCCGAACAATCGAATTACGGTGAAAATTTACCTCGGCTGTTACCATAAGGCTTATTGTGCTCGTTGAGCAGCAAGACAAAGGGTGCCGAAGGGTCGAGGCGGTATTCGCGCGGTTAGAAGCGTCGCGGAAACTTGATTTCCCAAGAACGCCACAAATTAATTGTTCAGGGGGGCGGGATCGTGTTCTGTAAAATTGCGGTACGCTAAACGGGGTACGGCGGAGCGCGGAGGAACAAGTCCCCCGTGTAAATCATCCTGTTCCGCTCCCCGATGTAATGGCGCGGCGATGATATCGAGTTACACGGAGGCGCGAATTAGTAATTTGCAATTTACATGCGCGACAAAGTAATTTTCTGGGGATGCTCTGATACCCGTCGTCTCGACGGTTATTAGACGACAACGGTTCGCCGGCGTGTAAAATCATGTCCGCAATGACATACATCCTTGAATTATAATATTCAAATCCCTGGTTCTTCCATTCCGCGGTAACCGGCACCGGCTCCGTTAAAAAAAAAAAAAGAGAACATAGAATGTCGCGTAATGACCGTCGAATGCTACGCTCGCGCTTCCACTTGATTAATGGGTGTACTCGAAACAGAAGAAAAAAAAAGGAAGCATAATTTAACCCCTTGCACTCGATGCTATTTACGGACGGGGAGGATCGAGATTAAACGCTTCCTGCACAAACTGGTGAGTTTGTAAGTCCTGAACGAGCTTGCTGCATATTAAACATTTTTATACTGTTTCCATTTTTTTTGCTGAATGCTCTTGGTATTTAACTTTACTTGGTGTACGCTTTTAATGACGAATACGCGGTGAATAATATTGTTTGCTGGTAATAGCGCTGCTAAATGTGCATTTGTAATTTTCAAACCTCGATGCTTGGTACAATAATGATAAGAATTCAGTGTGACTAAACTTTCATTGAAAAATCAATTGTTTTAATATATGTAGAATCGTTAAGTGGTTAAAGCCACAGTATGAAAAAATTCATTTTTCAGCTATACTGTGAATGGTGCTGCCTACAATGTCGCTAAATGTGCATTTGTAATTTACATACGGCGGTATTTCATACAAAAATGATAAAAATTCAATGTCGCAAATAATTCAAATACATCCAAGACACTGTTTAATACAAGCGAAAAAGTCACCAAATACAGACGCAGTTTGATACAAGTGAAAAATCCACCGAATACACACACGCAGTTCGAAACAAGCGAAAAAATCACAAAATACAGACGCAGTTTAATGCAAGCGAAAAATTCGTTTCACGATGGTAAAGATGCAGTAAATTGTATAACATGTTAGTGATAAATCGCTGATTGTAAGTAAGGTTCGATAAAAGACGGCAGGAAGCTTCTTTCTCACAAGCCCACGCAGCTGAGCTCGCGATGCATCCTCGGATAACAGTGCAGGAATAATATATCGATTTTTCTGATTCGCTATTATGCGGTGTGCGAACGAATTTATAAGTCGGCGCGCGAAGTTCCGACAGGAAGATGTCAGGGGATTAATCTGTACGTGGCATCTGCCGGGGTTATTCTCCTTCGGATGGTTCGAAGTTTGCGAAACTTCGCGCGCGCCACCTGAAGTGTAAATCTCCTCCCGGAGTATTTGAACTGTGAAATCTGATAAACGAGGCAACCTAGGGGGGATTCGCGCGCGTTTCCGTCACAAAATTGCGAAAATCAGTCACTGAAGAACTTCCTTTTCCGTATTAGAACTTCCATTGTCCGTTAACACGTTCGCTGACACCGATTAAAACGTAATTATTCCTTCGCGCGTGATGGAAATTACGATAGAAAATATCTGGATAAGACAACGAATCAGACACACGTGAAATCGATTCCAGCTGTTTATTCCCGGTTTGCCAGACGACACTCATCTGATGTTATTTATTTTCTTTTATTCTACATAATCAATCCCCCCCTAACGCCGTTACGGGCGTCCTAGCAATTCCTCGAGATATTTGCCGCAAGTAACTGGAAATCAATGAAAATGTGGCCCTGCGCTAACACGCGTGAAACGATATAAATGAAATCAGTTTGATAACGAAAATACTTTTGCCGTCATTTTTTAAGAGAACGGCTGACTTTTGACGTTTCCTTCGCACTTTTTATACCCACGACGAGTAGCATAAGACGCGATAACGAAAAAGTCGTTGACCCTTTGACCTTGACGTTCAAGGTCGAATATATTTCGCCAAAAACGGAAAGTACCAAGCAGAACGAAGACCGAGGGCAACAGACGATCGCGAAATCTCGGATTTTCCGACGGAAAGTCAGCTCCGGTCTTCTGGTTCGCGAATAGGAAGGAGGTGTTGGTCGAAACGGTCCGCAAAAGGAGCAAATTTGCCCCGACCGCGACCGGGGCGGAGGTGCATTTACATAGAACGCCCGTAACGGGTACCTGTTTCTCGTGTCATCGCGGAACGACGACGGGTTCCACGAGTAAAAGAGAAAGATGGACAAAGAGAGATGAAGAGGGAGAAAGCGAGAGAGAGAGAGAGAGAGAGAGATAAAGTAAGATCGTTGGAAGAGGTGTGCGCAGCAGTTCGTCGAACTTTTTCACGACGTAACCGTCTAATTAGCGTCGGCGTACAAAGTGGAGTCGCGCGAGCCTCGGCTCCGCGTGACGTCACGTATTTAGAAATAATTGGCGAGCGAGAGCGAGCGAACGCGCGCGCGGGAAACCGAGGCGTCGTCACGTTCAATGCCGTTCGTTCGCCGCGTCTTGTAATTTCATTCCCCGTCGGCATGGTATTCCTGATGACGCCAGCCGATCGGCCGTCCTTCGAGGATACGCGCCCTACGCCCCCACCCTAACCTAGCGAGGAGCTTTTCTTCTGCTCGTTTCTTCTTTATCCTCTCGTTACATTGCCCGAGCGACCGGCCCGGACATTTCATTATCTCAACGAAGAGTTTTCAGCCGCAAATCTGATTGCGACATGATAAACGCCCGAATTCAACTTTCGTCGAAAAACTCAACGACCAGTGACAATGGCGGTGCGATAATAAATAATGAAAATTTCGAGCACGTTAAGGGGGAATATACACCTAGCAGGTCAAAAAAATTCCTCAAAAAATGAGGACAAAAAATTCCCGAAAATCAGCATTTTTTCTCCTTTCTATGTGTATATTCCCCCTTAAAATGAGAAAAGTTGAAAAGTAATTTCAGAAAACAGTGTACATAAAAATTGCTAAATACCGGATTTTCTCGTGCAGTCGGAACTCGATACAATGGCGGTGTAATAATAAATAATAAAAATTTCGAGCCCGTTAAAAATCTAAGAAACCAGTGATCTCGTAATACAGCGAACCGTAAAAATCGCTGAAACCATTTAATCTCGATCAAAGCGGATAATATCGAAGCGTCGACGTAAATAGCCGGAGATCGAATTTTTTCGTTCGCCTCGTCCGTTTTCAATGGTTCCGAGTGATTCCGAGAACCGAGAACGATCGAGCACGGGACGAAAAAAGCCGCGGGACGGTGCTCGCGATCGTGACCGGCACAAAAACAGATTCTATTTGTTGCAGACGTGTCTTGCGAAGTAAGTGGCTGCTCGCTCGTGGCCTCATTGAATTACCCCGGCGCGGCGTCCTGGTAGCATTGAAACGGTTAAATCCTTTTTCCCATGCGAACAGATACGCTCCGCGATTACGATAATTCCTTGCGATGCGTCGGTGGACGTCAAAGTGACGTTATTTTATAGATCCTCTTCGCTGTACACGTACATACATGTACATACACACAGATGATTCACGTTCGCGCTTTGCGTGCGCGCTCGCAACGCTCGGTGCGCTCTCCGTCCGTCTCTTAATTTATCAAATTTAATTATTTCCATCGAAGCCGAGGGAACGAAGCCTCTCCGCCGAGGGACCGATGATTGATTGCCAGTCGCAGCGGGACGCGTTTCGATGTTGACATCGGGTAACGAGCGTTTTTGATTGGCCGTTACACCATCGTTTCGGGGAGGAAGAATCGCGGCGAAACCCCGGAGAATGGGAAAAATCAGCGACCACTGTGTGGAAGCTGTTTACCGGTGGCCGTGGAGCGAACCTTTGAGGATTATTGCTTCTGTTATACCGTTTGAAAACGTCACTGGAGGAGGCTGCCTCCTCGGAAATTGCCTGTGCAAATCGCAAATCGATCCATTGACAGCGGAAAAAGGAGGAAAGCCTGTACGTTCTGCGTTTGTACGTGCGTCGATTGCCGTGTCAAATATTGATTCTCGCGGTCGGGTGTCAAGTAGGATACATTTGTCTCGCGGAATGTTTGTCTGACAGATGTATGTGTAATACCTTTCATTCGCGGAGGGGCTCGTGTGCGTGCCAATCTGTCGGCTCGTTCCTGTTAGGTTCGCGTAATCCTTGGAACGAATGCGATGCGTTTAATCTTTCAATGAAATCGGAAATAGAAATCTAATCACGGTAGCGTGTTCGTTTGTTCCGACGTGGGCAAGCTATTGTCGTCGGTGGACCGTGGATTTTTATACATTTCTGAAATGTTCGAAATTTCATGTAATAAAAAAATCAATAGTATTCTCAGTTCATCCTTACATGTTTTAGACATCGAACGAAACTTTCCTTTTACAATCAGTCCGAGTGTTATAAAAGAAGAAAATTTCCGAAGATCTGCGTCATATTTTTCAAAACCGTCTAAGGACATCGATACGTGTATTTTCAGTTTACGAGTATCATTAAAGGAGCAAAGAAATTTTTAATGTGTCCGCTCTGCTTCTTGGAACCGATCGAAAAAATTTTTATTTTACATTAGGTATCCGCGATTTAACGATTACATTAAAACCGGTTTAAAATGTCAGAGACAATGGAAAAAATGAAATCAGAAACGAACTGCTTCGACAGACGGCCGGACAACTAAATTTCTTGCGCAAAATGCCCTCGATGGAAAAGACAGGAGGAAAACGGAGTGGGCTGGAAGGTCGTCTTCGAGTTTCTCGGCCAGTTCTGTCCTCGTGTTGCGACGAGGACGATTCTTCCGAGTCCGCCGGAGCGCTCCTCGAATTTACGGTAAAAACTAGTTTTGCAGGACGCCTATTTTCAGTCGTCTCGAGCCTGCTCTGCTCTGCTCTGCTCTCGACTTCGCTTGGCGAAACACGCGGACGTTCGCTCGCTTTCCTCGATTTATACACGTCCTGTAATTGACGATGTTCGCGACGCGATTTCGACAGCCGTGTAACGTTTATGTTCCGCCGGAAACACGCGCGTTATCGCCTGCTTTCCCCCCACTCCCCATCGCCACCACTCACGCTTCCCACCCCCGGGACCAGCATACTATCGATGTTATAATTAGCCGCAATCAGCTGCGACGGTGTCGTCCGTCCCGCGGACCGCAATCGCTGCTCGTTTACGACGGACACGCCAATTTCTCGGTTTATTTGATAAACGCCGGAGGATCGAGCGTTAATTAATGTGTTCCCGGTGCGTAATGGGGTACGGTTATCCTACCGAGAGGTTTATCTCATTTTGCAAATGTGCGGTGCGAAACGCTGACTCTTTAGCGACTTCTCGCCTGCCGAGAGTCGGTTCAATTCTTTCTTTTCGATTTCTTTTGGGCATTTTCGAACGTGTCTCATCGTGATCAGCGTTAATCGTCTTGATGGGGCTAATGCAAATGGGTGATAATTTAAATTACATGTTGGGAAATTAAAATTGGAATTTGTAATTATCGATTTTGTGGTTGCACGGTCGCAGTCCTTTTTTATGGATTTTTCCAGTAGAAACGATTTAAAATTTTTTATTTTTAGAATCTACGATTCTTTTTTAGTCAATTGTTGAAAATGAAATCGACTCAACATTCGAGAAAATTTGACTTTTGCGTTAAGAATTAAGAATGAAAATTTTGTAAAGTTTGTAACGCAAAAATTTTTTTAGAAGAGGAGATACAATTTGAATAAATTTCCATTTATCGATTTGCTTTCTCTCACACGGTCAGGATTTGAATAAATATTGATTCACTAATCGTGTTCATTGTACGTTTCTTCCATTGATCGCAGTAGATGCAGACAGCACTCGTCAGACCACGGGCTCGAGCGACACGTTTCGCAACGTTTAGCAGAACAAGGATCCAAGGATGAATACATCATACAAATCACCCTTGAAAAAATCGCAGTGTTAAAATAGAAAGTAATCGTAAGTCATTCATTTGTCTACGCGACCCCACGCGCGAGTCATATTACTAAATGGATGACAGCTGCGCAGCCTCAACAACCAAAGTCCGTGACCCGGATAAAATGATCGAACGATGATTGTTCATAGATAATCTTCCTAGTATTTAGTTATTCATCGTTAACCACGATGTACCCCCGAGCAACACGGATGAAGTAGTCAACGCAAAATTCAACCGGTGGAAAAATGATATATCGTTTTCGCAATCCTTACGGGGTCTTTCTAGAATATTTACAAAAAGATTTCTCGAATGAATGATCAGGATCTACTAAAAAATTCTTTTTCCTTTTCTCATTTAATCCTGGTCTTCTGTTTTAGACATTTTCAATCATTCTAAAAAAGTTGCTATAAGAAGCTTATAAAAAGATTAATTTTCAGTTGTGGTTCTCTGCTACAAATATTTTTTATGATTTCAACAAATTTTCTTTTATTTCTCCCATTCACTCTTGGTTCTCTGTTTTGAATATTTTTTATAATCTTAAAAAATCTTCCAGCAGCGATCAGAAGCTCGCTAAAAAACTAATTCTTTGTTCTCGTTCAATTTTGGTTCTCTGTTTGAAATATTGTCGATTCTCCAAAAATTGTGCTGGCTAAAAAAACCAACAAGGATTTTTGATTGCGCGGTCCGCCAAAATCGCATTGTATCGGGGATCGATTCCACGTTCGAGATACGGCTCGGTGTACCGGAGCAGCTCGTTGGTTGCACTTCGACGGCGTTCCTGCGCTGTCTCTCGGCCTCAAGGTCACGTGGCTGCAGCGGAGGCTGGATGCGCGCCGCGTTGTCAGTGAAAACTAGCCTTCAGGCCGTTTCAGACATTCGCGCGTTTAAGGGAACGGTTCGTAGCTGTACAGCGATATTCCGCTCTCGCGCGTACCCGCCGCGTTTCAATAATTAATTCGACGTAGCGGCTAGAGAGCCGGAGCTATTCAGAGGGGTTAGCTACCGAGAGCAAGAGCCAAACGAATCGAACCAGAGCAGACCAAAGCGGAGCAGCTCAGAGCAGAGCAGACCAGAACGTGAAATCGATCCGGTTCGTTGAACCAGTCGAAGGATGAAGAAAAGGATGGTATCGACGATATAAATAATTCCGGACGAAATATTGGTGGTCGGATCAGACAGGCGAACGACAACGGCCACGTTGAAGACGGGGACAAAGGGAGGACGTTTCGTCTTAAAAATTAACCAAGCGCTACCTCTTCTTCTTCTTCTTCTTCTTCCTCTTCTTCTTCTTCTTCTCCTCCTCCTTCTTGTTCTTCTCTCTTCCACGTTCTCCCTGTTTTTCGCTCGTTCTCCGTTTCGCTGTCCGTGTGTCGAGGAGATACAACGGGTAGGGATCTCGGTAGAGCCGCTTTTCAAGTTATCGGAATCGAAAAAGAGTAACGAGAAAAGAGAAGCGGGCTGTTGCTGCGTTTGTCCCGCGAGCCATTGATCTCACTCCTCTCCACTCCGCAAGCTGTCCTCTTCCTTTTCCTTCTTTCTTCGAGAGAGAAAGAGGGAGAGAGAGAAGTCTCTTTCTTTCTCTCGCTCTCCTTTGATCCTCGAGGTGGTTTTTCAACGGCGTTTCCACTACTCCGATACGTCTCTCCCGGCGTCGACTGGGAAGAACCCGAAGTCGATTAACCGAACATAAATACGTCTGTTAGGGATCACCGGGAGACCAGGTAAAAGTGGTCGCCATTGAACGCGACGGTATTCCTAACCCCGACGCCGGAGATCGGATCAAGTAGATCGCAAGCGCCGTCGAATCTGACTGGCCGAGCAGCAGGTCGGCCGAGTTTTGGAGGAACGATTTTTCGGGGTAGCTGCCGTTCGGGTTTTCGGGATACTGCTTTTCGAGCCGAGCTTGACGGGAATCGGTGAACGTGATTCATGAGTGGAATATGAAAATGAGGATATCTATTTTGTTAGAACCGATTGAAATTAAAGGATTGAACTGTTGTACCCCTGTGAAACAATTAGATGACAATTATTTGAGTTCGTTTTGAGGGGCGTCCATTTTTACTCTCTGAAGTTGGTTTTAAATGAAAACGAAAATTGCTATATTTTATCTATTTTATTAGATTTGTTCTTTATATTTTGACAGTGAAAGTTTCAATATTTAAGGTGGTGACTTCGTGGAAAATTGTTGAAGAATAATCCACCTGTTACGAAGGGTGCAGCCTCTATTTTCACTCCCTGAAGTTGGTCCTAAGTGAACACCAAAATTTCCATATTTTATTAGATTCGTTCGTTTCATTTTGACGATAAGAGAATTTAATATTTAATGCGGCGACTTCACAGAATATTATTGAAGAACAATCCACCTGTGTTGAAGGGCGTAGCGTCTATTTTCCTTCTCTGAAGTTGGTTTTTCATGAGAATCGAAATTTTCATATTTCGCATTATCCTTAAGCGGCAAATTATTCCCAGCCAATAATTATCGTCGATCGAATCGTAATACCCGTCTCGCGTAATGAAGCACTAAACCGCGCACATTGTATGAACACGGAGCTTCGCAGTATAAAGTTATTACAAAAGGAACGCGTGAACCGTTGCCATTTTGATTGGCCGTATATTCAGAAGCAATCCGAGCGATTCTGTGTCGATAATGACTCGGCCATAACAGTAATCACTTAACGCGGATGCTGAAAACGAGGAAGACCATGGAAAGCAATGGGAAGCTGCCTCCTCGGTAGCTTGCCGGTTTAAGTCCTGTTCGGCTCGCAGCCGGATAACGAGACGCGTCGGAAATAAAAATCAATAATGATAATAATTCTTGCAACATCGAACCACGTCCGAACAGAACTGGATCGCGCGAGGCTCGTTCCTTGTGTCGTGTTGTTCGCGTGACCGGGTGCGTTCAAGCAGCAAAATGTCAGGCGAACATTACAGAAGCTACCAAATGGCTCCGTTAATCGGCCATTCCAGGTTTATTGTTTTCGGATTACCGAAATCGTAAACGCGTTTTTACGAGATGTTAAGCGAACGCTGAAATGAATTTACGGAAACCATCGGGGACACGGTGACTCACGTGTTTCCGCGCGAAGAACAGGCGCTTCCTCGAACTGCGCATCAGGCTTACCTGAAAATTAAGAAAACGTGTCAGAAAAGGTGTAACGAATGTTAGAAAAATTGGTAATCGAGTGTCACTTTTCAGTAATCAGAAAATAACCTCCATCACTTTCTATTCATTTATCGCATTTTACAAAAGACGAAGTCACTAACAGAAAAGCAAAGTTCGAACGATTTATTGCGAGAGCCACGAATTAATTTGACAATCTAACAAATGGTATTTTTACAAAAACTGTGTCGCACACACCCTGACGTTCGTGAAATAAGTCAATAAATCACTGTAAGTGTGTCTGCGCTTTAGAATTTCCGCTTACATGATCCCCAGCTTCGGCGATTGCAGCCGAACAGAATTGAACTGCATCGATTCACAGAACCGATCATGAATCACACTTTCACAAGTCAGGACCAAAATTCCTGAACCGAAGCGAGTGTCTCGTTAAGCTTCCACTTAACGGCGACGCCGATCTAACGTCGATCAAACGAATTCCCGATCGATTTAATGTCCCCGAGGAAAGGAAAGTTGCAACCAGGTTGCAGGCTCCAGATTGCTCCGCGTAGAAAATGCTTGTCGAAAGAGCGCGCCCGCTCCAGAGAGAGAGAGAGAGAGAGAGATAAAGGATAAGAAGAAGGGAGAAAAGGGAAGAGGGAGGGTGGTGTGTGCACGAGAACGGCGAGTTCGAAACGCGCGTAATGGCATTCCTCGTTCTCAGCTGCGTTCGCACCCTGACCTTACTCGCCCATATTCGGGCCTGATCGTGATTGCTTTCTGCCTTTTTGCACGGCAGCTTCCTGTCCCTGTATACGTGCACGCGGCCGCGCGTCACTCTTTTCACGGGCGCCCTTATTATCTTTTTCTACCGGCCGCGAAAAAGCGAGAGTGGGGCACGATCGAAATCCCCGGCGTCCGCCGTCATCCTGCACTCTCGCTTTCTTTCACCGTTTCGGAAATTCTTGCCACTGAATCACCTTTTTCTACGCTGCGCAGGGAGGCTCGATAGCGCACTTGATTCGTTCTAGAAATTAGTTGGAATTAATTCGTTTATATAGAAAAAAAATTTTATCTAGCTAGCTACCGCAATCTCATTTCTCCTGCTACATCGTGCTCGATGTTTGTGCTAGAATTAGTCCCTTCGAAAATTGAGTAGATCTCTACAACTCGGAACAATGAAATTATAGAAAATTTTTGTCGAATACGGAACAATTTAGGATACTCGTCCGGTGCATACTGTGTGCAACAAATTTCCAGCAACAAAGTGTAGCACACCCGATGCACCACTCAATTTACCGAGCTCTCGTGTGCTTCGAAATGTTACCAAATCCGGTCACGCGACGCTTCTGTATATTTATCTGAATCGCGCGTTTCTCGGAAGGTCCTAGTTCCCCCGTTGCCCGATCGTCAGCGCGCCAGTAGTCCAGTGTCATAATAGGTCAGACGGTGATAAATGAATGTCGGCGGGCCTGTCGGTACACGTTTCTCGATGCTCTTCGGACGAAGCATCTTACTTGGCTAATAAACGTCCACTTCGATTTCTAATTATTCCCGGATTGTCGGATAAGCGTCTCCTCGGCGACGGTAACGACCCCTCCGAACGTTCCACAGGATTCCCCGTGTGTCCGTCCACAGGTTCCGACGAAAATCGCGACTCGAAACGGAAGGTGTCGAGGACCTTCGAGACCTTTTCATGTGCTCCTCGTTCGTAAGGAGCGAGTCTGGCTTATCTCGACGAGAGGCCCGGTTTCATGAACACGGTCCCTGAGTGCGCATGTACTCGTGGATAACACGTTGCTGCACCAGCTCTCGCTCTTTCTCTTCTTCTTCTTCTTCTTCATCGTGTCTCCCTCGTTCCTTCCACCCCAAGTTTCTGTTTCTTCTCTTTCTCATCTCTTTCCGCTTCTTACTGCTCCGCCTCGTTCCTCCTCTTTCTCTCCAAAACGATCTCCCTTCCTCCCGAGTCTTTCTTTACCTTCGCCTCTTCTTCCACTCTCTTCGCCCTTCTCCTTCGATCTTCGATCCCTCCTCCTCCTCCTCCTCCTCCTCCTCCTTCTCCTCCGGCTCTTCTCTTCCTCTCCCCTCGGTCGGTGTCTTCGTTCAACTCACCGCCGACCCTGTTCTACCAAGCAGTTTCCCTTCTGTCTCGCTCCGCAGCTTGAAGCGAGCTGGTCCTGCTATAACCCGGAGTCGGCTGACGGTCGCCCCATGTATGGCAGCTTGTTTTATGCTGGCTGCGCTGCATTGCGATGCACGCCGGTCGCACCGAGAGCGCGCGTTGCACCGAGAGCACGGCGCGCTGCACTTCGGGCCCCGTTGCACTCCGCTCGAAACACGCGATATATATCGACGCCGCATCGCGCGCATTGCCCGCTTTTAAACAACCGTCCGCACGTAACACGGTGGCGCGGCGCGGCCGGACGACCAGACAAGCGAATTTCGCTGAACGGGACACACTGGCAGAGAGAGAGAGAGAGAGAGAGAGAGAGAGAGAGAGAGAGAGGGAGAGAGAGATGCAGTTTCGCAGCTTGCTGCACCCGAGCATCGCGAACCTCGCTCTCTGCTCACTTTCTTCGCTTTGTTCCGGCGAGAGGCTCCTTCCGAGGATGTTGCATCAGGATCGGGCACGTTTCATTCGAAATAAGATAACGAATATTCGTTCGAAATAGCGAATTTAGTTGAATACTCTATTATTTGTATGTTAGGAATAACATGGAAAATTTAGGTAATTTATTTATTCTTCGCTGATTTCGCTGACCTTGAGATATGTTCTCAAGGTCATCGTACTGAATAACTTTTTCCTATACATTGAAAAAAGAAAAATTAACGCAGAGCACAACGAAAATGTATATTATTGAATTTGTCGTGAAGAAGAGTGCGAGAATCCTTCAATCGAATATTGGAGTGTGCGCTACGATTGCAGCGAATGCACACGGAAAACACAGCCATGGACCCTGTTCGCGACTACTCCTCGATAATTGGGAAATCGTGAGTACCAACGGAACGTTTATTATAGAAATATGCAAACACATGTCTTCGAATATAAGTAAAAAATAAATAACTACCTAATATTTTGATTTATTTAATTTTTTACAATTCTCCCACTCCACATGGCGTTTGATCTGACTGTGGAATAATGGTTTAGATCCGCTTTGATCATGGTGTTTCAAAATGTCGTAATTTCTTCGGTTTCACCCAGTACTGATGCTAACCCCAAAATTTTGTACTATTTTTTTTTATTTTATAATTGACAATTAGTTTCGGAGTTTTCAAGTTCGGCAACGAGTCGAACGAAGAGATCAATTTTTCTTCAGTTCGCGGAAACTTTTTATTTAGCGAAGATCCATAATCTACTTTTACGACCGCCCCTAATTCTCATGGGAGTTAGTACAGTTTGGCGATCATTCGCGCGGTTGTAACGAGGAAGGAGCGACGAGACAGCTCGCTCCCAAAGCCAATAAGCGTATGTATCTGTCTAATCCATCTGTCTGTTGGACGCGTGGGCGTGTAGGCCGAGCAGCTCGGCTTCGACACCTTCGCTGATATGTACAACGCCGTGTAACCGCCGGTTTACAAGGTTACGGGGAATTCGATCTAAGGAGACGCAGAGCGCTGCGCCGCATCGAGTCGCGCGTCGAATTAATCAGTGGCCGCGCCGCGCGCTGCCTCGATGCGCTTCCCGTTGTCACGCGTGCCATCGGGGACACGCACGCGTGTGCCACGCGCCTCGCTTTGCCTCGCCTTGCCTCGCCACCTTGCTCGCCAGTCATCACGATAAAACGTAATTTTCCTGTCTAATTAATTGCCGATCAACGCTCGATCCGCGATCACAATGCTGCAACGCTGGACTCGATTACACTTCGGACACTTCATAGATGCCGCTAACATTCATTGTACTCTGAGTTGGCTAAAATTCTAATGAATCGTTAGCTAGGCTTAAGTATAATTGACAGCCCAAAATGCGACTGTGATGCTCCATTTCAAAATATTAGTCATGTTTTATGGCAATACCCAAAATATAGAGATGAAAGACTGACGCTATTAAGAAATCTAATAAACGCAAATTTTTAAGAGGGCCAAAGATGAAAACTTTAAAAATGATCAGTGACTTCTGCAATAAAGGCTATAGTTCTCTCTATGTTCCTTATTAGTAGAAAGTTCCTATTTAGATATAAGAAATTATATTATAATAATTTTTGAGTAACACGTTTATGACAACAGTCAATTTTGTGAGAGTTACTCTATATTTTCGTATTTATATGTAAGAAATTATGTTATAAGTTGCTAATTTTTGTAAGAACAGGGTTATGACAACAGTTAGTTTCGTAAGAGATACTATGTATTAACATATTTATAGGAAAGGTCTAAAGCTCTTTAATAAAAAAAAAATTTATCAAAATAACAATTTAATATATAAAATTTATATTTTCTTCTCTAATTAATTGCTGATCGAGAATCGTCGATTTCGTTATTTCGACATACTCGTTGAAAATATAGACATAATTATAAACTTTCTTGTTTTTTAATAATAAACTTCTGAACAATGAAGAATATCTAATCGCCACACTCACAAAATAAGTAATAGTGGTTAAAGAAGGAAATAGCAGAATTTACATTAAAAACGAGTTGAAATTTTGATAAATGTGACCCAGACATTTTTTGTACGTGAAGACCGATTTTGCCTGTAGATTGAAAGCGCTGTGCTCGGCATTTCCAACGTTAACACGCCATTTATCCGAGTTCGATACGTGTCCGGGTACTCGCAACGGTAGCGTACATTGTATCCCGGTGAATCTATTGCCGTGAAATATCCGCGTTGGTCTGCAGGACCCTTAATTGTCCGGCGGAAAGAGACAGAGCGACAGAGGTAGGAGTTGTACGCACGGTGCAGAGCGTGGGCGTGAGTAATCGGCGCTATGGCGAGCGCACGCGACTACGGGATTCAGATTGCCTAAGAGAGAACTGTGCGGAGAAAGGGCTAACGACCGAAGGGATTGTCTTTCGAGCGACTATTCTAAAGATGGAGGTGTGCGTGGCTCAGAAAAATTCTTTCTCTTCGTCCTCTCGAGCAAAAATTCAGCTGAAAATCAGGCAAATTTACTCTAGCAAAATTGTACACGCTGAAGTTTTAGATATTTTTATGCATCACTTTTATAGATTATTTCATGCACCTTACTTTTATATATTATTTGATGCACTTTTGGATCTACTCGATTTTTGTACCGTAGTTTATTCAGTGAATTAATTTTTTAGTAAAATCGTACTCATTGAAGTTTTAGTGAGACGCTCGGACAGATTGCTTACACGAAGCAAGAAATAATGAAAGATCGTGTCCGATTAAGTAACGTTGCGATGAATTGTAAAGTTTGTTTGGTATGCTTATTATCGGAACGAGCCGCACAATCAAGCTATTTATACAGCCGCATTATTAAGGAGAACGTTAGAGCAACCTTGACATTTCTCTAGCACGCTGCAATACATTACTCTAGACGTCAGCGCCATTCCAGCCCCACGAAAACACTCGCCTTGAACTTCTCTTTATCAATCAGGAAGGAAAATCTCTTTATCATAAAGAACTTCGTAATTACAAAGAGAGGTTTGATCCGAATCGCAGTTTCTCACGATTTTTCCTATTTCTCGTTATTTACACGTCATAGCAGCCTTAATCAATACAGATATGAAAAGTTAAAACTCGTTACTTTTCTCATTGCAATTTCAACCAACTTTACTATTTCGTTGATTTTCTTTATAAATTAACATCTCAAAAGAACTCAAGCAGTTTGAATCAATTTTATAAAAGTTATTCGTTTTCGTAGGCTGGTCGGATACTTCTGCAGCTGACGGTATGTAAACACTGTGAACAGTGCATAAGTAAGCAGTTAATTTTCCAAAGGCTCCTCATGATCAACGATCGTACACGATCAGAGGGAATACGCTAGCACAGAAGACCCGGATCGTTTCAAAGAGGATCGCAGTTTGATCGAGTCTCGCCTAGCTTTGAACCTCCCTTTTCAAACGGACAGACGTGGAGACAGTGGAAGCTGAAGGCCCCCTAGACTGAAAGGTTCAGACAGTAGATTTATTCGGTTTGTCGATTTTCGATCGATAGATCGTGTTCTCCCTCGCGTTCGTCCCGAGGCTCGCACGTGACAAATCGAATCGAGGCCAAAGGGACGCGCGCGCACGCCGCGCTCAAACGGAATCGAGACGAGACGAGACGAGACGAGACGAGACCGATGAATAGAGGAATAGATCTGTCGCGTTTAGGTCGGTCTGTGCCTTTTTTCCTCGCCGTTGCTGCCTGGACGTCACCGACGCGCCGCGGATCTAGATCTCGTCGGATCTAGATGCACCGGTTCATCGGGAGACGCTGTTCTCGCTCCGACTGCCCTAGCCACCGATCCACGGGAGAAAGACCGATCGATATCATTCGCTATTCCACTGATCCCTCAACTATAATCCTGGACAATGGCGTCGTCTCCCGGAATTTGCAATATTCCCAGAAAGTTTGTATATTTTAATCTTTTATAGTATTCTTTGACCGAAATTTTTCAGATAATCGTCCTATTAATTGTGTATACTTTATTATATAAGTATTTATTATATCATAAATTATATTATACAGGATGGTACTTCCAAATAAGGCCACCTAAATATCTCTTTAGGTTATTGTGATTTAAGAAATATGTGTTACATAATGTGCATAGTGTCAATGGACCAAATATATGGCAAGGATATTTTATTCCCAAGGTAATTTTTTTCGGAGTTATCAAGGTCATCGATGTGTTTTGATACATAACTGTATTCTTTTTTATGGCATCGTTTAACTGATCGAAGAATACATTAAGATATGTATAATAACGTGACCTTAAATTGACCTTGATCTTCGAAAAATAAAGTGAATACTCCGAAAAAAAATAACATTTGCAAAGAATTCACCTTGTGATTTCATTTCTATTGCATTAAAAACATTTGTTATATCATCACAAATAATGGAGATATTTAGGTGGCTACATTTAGGTGGACCACCCTGTATAATATGATTTAATTTATATAATTTATATAATATGATTTAAGTTTATTATTTGAATTAGCTCAATTACATCGTTCAAATGGAATAATACAAAATTTTAACCGGAGAATAGGTTATTGAAATTAGTTATTTAGGCTGGCTAAATTAATTATTACATATGATAATGTTGCTAGTTTAATTATTCAAGTTTAGTCGCGTTTGCATTTAAAACTTTTCCGTGAAATTCGCATAATGAAATAATTTTGAAAAAATTATCTACCTGTTCGAATATGAAATGAATTTTACGTGGAATTCGAATAATGAAATAATTTTGAGAAAATTATCTACCTGTTCGAATATGAAATGAATTTCACGTGGAATTCGAATAATGAAATAATTTTGAGAAAATTATCTACCTGTTCGAATATGAAATGAATTTCACGTGGTATTCGAATAATGAAATAATTTTGAGAAAATTGTCTGCCTGTACGAATAAGCTGGCAAGATTATTTCAAACGACATACACACACAGCCAAATAGGATAATATTTTTCGAATAATACATTTCGATAATTCCCTGATTAAAGGCGCACATTGTATCAATTGACCGGGCAAAAACCGGCATGCACGCGCTCAGCCATAATGCCCGCAGCGACGTCTACATCGGGCTGCCACTATGTGGAACCATCGTGGCGCGGCGCGGCGTCGGTGGCTGAAAGAACGAAACTCGGTTTCCTCTGCAACACTGCGGACCCGTTACAAAGACCCCGTGGTCCAGCGGAAACCGGGTAGCAAAGAGCTGCTGCTGCTGCCCAGGCGACGGTTGATTAATGGCGAATGAGAAGAAACGGATTAAAAGTCCCAGCGAAATAATTAATTCCCTTCTCGCGGGCGCGGACGTGATCGTCGTTTAACCAGGATCATCAGGAGGCACGACCTTCGTCGCGGCGATGGCTCATTAATAAAAAGGTGGAAAGAATGCTCGCGCTGCGCTCGATGCGCTGGCGCCGTGTAAATCGAGGCGGCTGCGCTCGATGCGCAATGCGCTCCGCGGGCCCGAGGGGGCAGGCTCTTCAAGGTTGCGATCATCGTCGGGCACCGTCATATACTACGCGCGAGGGGAAAAAAACGCAAGAACGCGCAGAATAAGGCGTAAAGGCTCTAGGACTGCGAAAAAATTTTTCTAACCTAATTTTAGGGTATTTCGGGAATTTTTTTCAACGACTGGAGAATCGTTAAATTGTGATTTTTAAAAAGACTTTTTTTTTTAATTGAGAAAAATGTACATATCGAAATATTCCGAGTTTTCCTGCAATTCGCTGCCTCCGGCTCGTATTTTTGTCTTTATTTGCAGCATGCATCCAGCAAGAACTTGTTGCAAATCGTTTTGAACGAACCTGTTTCGTCCCTATCTCTTTCAGTTGCGTTTCGATTGCAGAAGAACTGGTCACTTCAAGTCGCGGTACAATTTGCATGAAAATGTTTGTTATATGTTCCTATCTGCAAGTGCTAGATAAACATTTTTTGTAATTGTCCAGTTTGCAAGCATACATTCTAATTAACCGCTAACAATAATCGCGGTACACGAGTAGATTGCGGATTTTATGAATTTATAAGAAAAGCTTGCTGGCGAGGTATTTTACAGAATTTTACATAAACATCTGATCACGATACTCCGTAGATTCGATTAAAATAAAAGATCATCCAAGTGATGGTTAAGAACGCGATTATCTTTTTGGGGTCGTTCGGAAAATCGTGTTCCAGCGAACGATAATTTCATTAAGAGTGTCACGGATATAATTAGCGTTGGAAAAACGCTAAAAAAAACGCGTCCACGGTGCCAGAAGGTGAATCAAAGAACGGAAACCCGAGGTTTTCCTTTTTGCGAGAACGTCACGACCCACTCTACTTCCGTTCACACGCACGGTTCTCTAGTATTCAAAGATTTTCATCTGTTTCTCTCACCACTAGGATCCTACTGTTTCAAGAGTATCCACGGGAGCTTTCGGTCGACTCCTTTTTCTGAACGCGTTCTTTTTTATTTTCCTCGTTCGCTCGTACGGGTAACGCAGCCCGGCGAGGGCGATGTTCAAGCGGTAGTAGATGCGCCGATGATACGTTCGTGGGGAAGGCTTAGAGGCTGCCAGTGGACGAAGAACAATGGCAGTTTGGGAAGTGCCTCGGGCGGACTTGACAGTGATCTCTAACTTCTTTTTAGGGGACTTCTTGCATTCCGTGGTAATTGATGAGAAACTCGAGATCGAGGGATTGAAGGTTGATTGTGCAGAAACTCTTGCTAGACAACGACGCAACAATGGCGGTTTGGGAAAGACACCGACATTGTTGCGCGGACTTGACAGTGCTCCGTTTCAGTAGACGGAAAACACGGAGTCTAGGAGAGCCGTGTCCCTGCATTGTTTGAAGTTTCTTCAACACGGTTTTTATAATAATTCCCCTGTAACTGAACTTTAACTGTTCCGCGCTTGTACTTCGCGTAACTGTTTCAATCCACACCCTGGGACCCTCTCCGCCCAGCGGGTTGCAGTCGGAAAATCGCAAGAAAGAAAAAAGACGAAAAAATATTCCGCGAAACTTTATCGTATTTGGGAATCTCTTGGCGAGCCCGGTGCGCCCGATCTTTTCAATCTCGTCCCAGCCAGGATTTATTGGGTAATAATCCCGCGAGCATGGACGAGAAACTCGCGCACGTTGGTACGAGCGCAATTTGTCTCTTCGACTTTCGTTTTCCAGGCTCGCGAGTCTCGTTTTTCGTTAGCTACCTTCCTGTACCGTGGCACCTTAAACCGCGCACCGAGAGAGACCAGGAACGACAAAAGTCAGCCCCGGGACCATTGGTACACGCGGTCTTTGTTATTTACGAGCGGCGATACCGAGTATTAAGTAACGCTGCTTTCACTGTCGCCTACACGCCCGTTTAAATTCCTCCCGGTTACTCCCAAATCCGATCGGAGACAGGAGACAGCGCTCTGTGTCGTTCACCTGACGTCCATTGTTCAGCCGACACCCACGAAAAATCACACCTTTCGAAATTCCATCCCCCGGACTGCCGATCGATCGAATTTTTCAGAGACGGGGTCCGCGAGAGTTCGCTTAGATCCTGCAGAAACGCTCTATCGGGCGTGGATCGGATAATCTTAAATTCACCGAATCATCGGCGAGGTAGACGGAATTTTAGTGAATTTCGTTTTCTCAAAATTTGATTCAACAACGAACAAACACGTCGATTTTGTTCAATTAGAAGAGTAGACATCGAAATTTTGATTAGAAGTCGAGACATCGTCGAATATTTCTGTTACGTTGTCAAATGATCCGAAACTTACTTGTTGATTGTAAAATATGTTCTAATGGAACTATTTTTCCTGCGTTGCTGAAATTTGAAACAGCAACTTGCTTATTGAACAAAATGTGAAATAATTTTAACGCAAATATTTTTCTTCATCGATGTCATTGGAGGCAAGGGGTGCAGCTTAAAAATCATCTTGTACGCAAGTATAAACAAACTGTAAGGAAAAGCACAAGCAGTGACGAAAACGGGTTTGTTAACAAAATTGGGCACAAGTATTGCCAGGGTTAACAATGTCTATCGCGGTCGCGCTCGTTTCAATCTGCCTTCTTTTTGTAATCCCGTTGATGATCGCAATTTTACAATTCTTCCGTTATTCCGAATTTTCTGTTTTTATAGATTTAGCTATATACAGGGTTGGTTGTTAACATACATACATACACGCAACATGTTGTTAACATTCGTACTTCAACTCTATGAAATGGTTACCGAAATGCTAACTATTAGGTCGTTCGAAAAGTAATTTCATAAAATCGTATAACTCAAAGTTATTCTAAATAGAAAAAGATTGGCTTTCATTTTCCCTTGAGGAAACGACTTTCCGAACAACCCAATATGAAATATGCATTCGAAGTGCAGAACTGTCTGGCCACGCTCGTCCGATTCCACTTGACTCGAAGGATCTGCCATAATTCGTCGAAATCGCAATTTCCCGCTGCGAAACGCGTGGCAGAGGATCCCACGACAATTTTCCCGGTCGTTTTTGGTCCGACGCGACAAGCCTAACCCGGAGCTGGCCTAGTCTCGCGCAACAGATGCACCGATAACCGCGGCGACCGGCAACAAACACACCTAAGTGCGTGCCTGCTGATGAAAAGGATGAGGAGAGCCCGGGACCTAACCTAGTCTCTTTCTTTATCTCTGTGTGTGTTTGCCCGCGTTCTATTTCTCTCGTTTACTCTCTCGGTTCCGTTTCTTTCATGGCACATGAATGAACGCGTGCGCGCTCGCTCGCTCGCGAGAGAGCACACAGGAAGTAGGTTACTGTTGCGTCATGCGCGGCACATGCACTGAGAGAGCACGGTATAGTTTCTCGGCTCATATTAGACCAGATCCCGCCGATAGACCGGCTCGGAGAAAGTAATTAGAGAGAAAGAGAGATTGCGAGATGCGCGGACGGCGTCTCTCGTGCCGCGTTTCCGCTCTGCTAAATTCAAGGTTACCCATTGTCGGTGCAATGCTTCGCAGTATCTTCCGGTTCCATCCTGGTTTCACGATGCTAAATGCACATTAACCCTTGCGGTACGCTTTGAAATTTCTTAGTTGCAATCTATCCGTCGACACCGATCCGTACACGATACAGTCACTATTTTTGCAGGTTTAATTATATGCACAACTATTGGTGTACTTCGCACCAGGAAGAGAAAAACAATTTACGAGTACCGATTGACTATTGTCAGCCTATTACCCTGTGTTTGACGAGTATACTCGTTACGCGTAAAATTCAGTTACATTTTAGTAATAGTTACTAATAATTACAGTTAGTATGTATGTATGTAATGATATTTGATCCCCTCAGGATTTCAAATCCATTTACTATTTTGTCCCCCCTTACCACTCTTCACTATCGCCTAATTTCAGCGGGACCTACTTTTTTTTATTACAATAGGTTCCGAACCACCTATTTTGCCAACAACACGTGAAAAGTACCCAGAGGGCAACTTCCCGGCTTTTACCGAGCGGTCACCCATCCAAGCGCTGCACACGCCGCACGCTGTTTAACTTTGGTGATTGTACGAGAACCCGTTTTTGCAGCGTGACAAATGTTAGTAATAAAATCGTCAATTTTATATAAAAGAAAACCATCTATTCGATATTTTCAAGCTTTCGAATATTTTAACAACGACACTTACTCCGTGCCTACGAGTATACTAAAAGAGGTGGATACATGAAAAGAGAGGTCGCCACAGTTAACTGGTTAAAGTTAATGGAAGAAACATTGTTTGCTTTGCTCTCTCATCCCCTTGCTGCGAACATTTTTTTATTCCGCAGAAAGATTTGCACTCTAATGACGAGATTGAAGCGGAGACATAATAAAGACTGCGTTCTATTATCCTGTCCCCATAACATCATCCAGGAACTGGTTAAAAACTCGACAAACGGATCTGTAAACCATCCCAACCGCCATCAACAGCCTGCTAAAACCGGTCCACTAACCGTACACAAATCCTAACGGAGAATCTTATCGAAAAGAGTGCTGTTGCCTATGATGGCAAAGAATCCGGGCAGAATGCATTATATTCATTTTATTCGTTTCATTCATTATCAGAGCTAAAGAAAGGAACAAGCTGTCGGACAGTTCCCAGCGGAGGATACAGGTCCTCGGACCGGAGCAGCAGGTAAGGACAGCACAGCGCTTTGGGGTCCTGCCGGGCCTTATTAATACGCAACAAACGTACGTAACAACTGCGGCTGAATCCGAACTTCCATTCTTCGCGGCGCGTCGCATTTGCATAAACATCCTCGGCCCGGTAATAAGGATCATTATGCTCGGAAGAATATTCGCCACGGACAATTTCGAGGCAGGCCCTTCTCCCGATATAAATTACGAGCGCGGCGCGGGTGCGTCCATGCGTGCACACGCGTATCCGCCGTAAAAAGGGCCAGGGAGCGGTGGCGGCGGTTGCGCGCACCTACGACGACGCTCTACGGAGCCCTTTCCCTCGACGCGGGATCAAGAATACGATAAGAAGGGTGCCAGAGCGAAGCTAGCCCGGATCGTTTGCGTTCCGCGCGTGAAATAGCACTGCCTAACGATCGACGCTAACGGCAACGAGGAAAGGATATTAAACGTTCCTCAGCATCGCGTGGGAGTGACTCTCGCTTTTGCTGGAAACGAAGACGAGCACGGCACGGCACAACGGCGGCGGCGATCGCACGACCAATATCCTGCCGCGAGGACTATTCCACAGAGTCCCGCCGTCTTCGGAGAAACCCTACACCTCCTCCCGGACTCCGTCAAAATGACGGATTCCAAATTCTTCATTACAATTATTCGAATCGTAAACTTGCACGCAGTTGTATTTCTTGAAAAGTATTCTTCTGAAGAAAGACGAGCGACGTCTAAGACCAGTGCTCCGCAACCGCTGTGCCACGATTTTCTCGAGAATAATTAATTTTTTTAACCATCACATTAGTTAGAAATTTCTCCAAGTCAAGTATTTGTGAGAAATATCGAATTAGTCCATTTCTCCATTATTCGTTATTTAATTATTAAATTTATTTAATAATTATTTATTTTTTATTTAATTTTAATTTTTATTGTCGTTATTTAATTATTAACAATTAAAGATCCGCCTAAAATGCGGCAACCAGAACAAGAAAGGTATTGTGGTATGCTGCGGAATTGTCGCAAAAACGTTGGTGTGCCGTGGAAGATAAAAGTTTGCGGAGCACTGGTCTAGACGAACTTTCGCGGTCGCAGGTTTTTCGGAAGACTAGTCCGCGAAGAGGATTGGTCTTGGAGCAGAGCGGGGGATCGGCAGTAAGCCGGTGGCCGGTGAATATCGGCGATCGGTTCGTGCGGGGTAACGCTCTACTTGCCGAGAAATGTCAACCGCATTCTGCAACGGCTAGCTGGCCGGCCAGAACAGAACGCATTCGCCCGGCCTAACGCTTTTCCAAGCGCCTACGTTCCTCGTTTGATTCCCCATTGTTCGCCTCGGATGATATCCTGAAACGTGTTTCAGGCGCGCGCACCGTACGGAGACACGCCGCGCCGCACCGCGCCGCACCGAGAGAGCACGAAGAGAGAGAGAGAGAGAGACCGAGCCCCGAGAATATGCATATTTAGCCGGGGCCTCACCGGGCCCCACAATCGGGCCCCGAGAGTTAACAACCGAGAGCTGTTGCGGGCCCAGGCTGCTTCTTTCGCGCCGGCTAGACGGACGTGAGACGGAGAACGAAAGCCAGACAGCTGTGGGAAAGTGATCCTTATGACTCTCAGGACACCACCGGAGCTGCTGTCCTTTCGTCTCGGTTCGCTCGCATAACATGGAACAGTTGCCTGATCGATGCGAAAGGGAAATTGATCGAATTGTTTCACCAATTTTTCATTCGTTGGTTTGCGTTTCGTCTGACGTTTTGGGACGGAATTAACCTAGGCTGTATTTTTAAAAAATTTTTTTGGCAGGGTCATACCAGTATTTATTTATTTTACCGTATTAGAACAGCATCATACGTTTCCAATTTTATCAGAATATTTATATTGTTTATTGTAAATTGAATATTTTAGGTTATTTTAGGATTATCATGTTACTCTGTGTTTATTGTAGCTTTTTCGAGCAGTGTGATACTAATCTGTATTTATTTTACCATTTTTTTTACAGTACCATACATAATAGAAAACCACAGATAATAAGTAGGGTAGACCAAGTCGAATCGGATCAAAATAAGAAATAGTTTAAATTTTTATTATGTTATCATGACAAAAATCGTCAAGCTCGTACACCTCTTTCAATTGTTTTTTATTGTTGTACGCCATACCGTTCAGTGTTGATACGCATTTCGAGAGTGCCTTGCGTTGACGAACGTAGTAATTTTAGTACAGATCTAGGATACGCACTTCTTCGTTTGTTACCTATAAATGAGAAGATTTTTAATTTGCTTATATTTTTTATTACGAATGTTTATGCTAAATGGGTGCTTGTTACGAATTTATAATTATGTTCCTAAATTTTAACTAATTTTTTTTTTTACCACGAAATAAGCGATCTAACTGCTCTATTCGGACGTCAATGTTGCCCCAATTAATTTGTACAATTGCGGTCCCACTGTTCAGTAATTTTAAGACGTGTGTCAACACAGTATAGTCGTGGGCAAAGGTTTCTAGCATTGCTACCTACGGAGAAGAGAGCGAGACAGCTATGTTGAAAGCTCTTTGATCGGTTGGGAATTATAAAAGAGTAGAATAAAGTCTTTAGATCGAGGCTCGCAGATGACATAGGGCAATCGTCGAACCGGTCCACAGTCCGGCCCGATAAAATCGATCCGCTAGCGACGAAATGATCCTGTTAGGGCAGGCGCAGCGTTTCGGGGCACGTCGATCAAAATCGATCTGTCGCAACGCTGTGCCCGAGCGATTTGCCAGCGACAAAATCTAGCTGGTACGTGGTAGATTTCTTCGAGTGTAACGCGGGGCAAACAGGCGCGGGCGAGCACACACCGATCGTGACATAATGAAGATAGTATGTAACAAGGCGCGCAGGACCCGTGCTCTCCTTTTCAGGTCAGCTTCCTGCTATGTCGGCAACCGTGATGGATAGTCCGGTTGCATGTCTGACGTGTCGAAACATCTGTTCGCTGAAGAATTATTAATCGCGAGAGCACCGCGAGAGACGTATACTCGCTAGATCCACGAGAGGTGATCGCGGAATTTCAGGACAACGATCCGTTGCCCCGTAGAAAGTACAATGCCGACATAGTGATCGATACGGGCTGGGCATGGTGCGACGGGGCTCGCTACAGATTGACCTCGCGGCTGTAACTCGATTTTTCGTGGTAAACTTGCTGGGTCTTGAAGACGATGGATGTCTGTTGACTCTAATAAAAAATTCAGTCGTTTCTACCGTATGCATCTTTATACGTTCGATAGTGAAATTCAGGGCCGGCGCGAGGCAAGTTCAGCGCGTTCGCCGGAACACGGCCTCGCGTTTTGGTCTATGAAAACTCATCAGTAGACTGCGGATCTTTATGCAAAATAAAAATTTTCTACACCGATTGCAAGAAATAGAAACTAAATTGAATTTTACTTTTTTCCAGACATGATCTTAATAGAGGAGAAATTATATCTTCAATTTTTAAAATTTTTCAATAACTTCAATTTTGCTATAAATGCATAAAGATCCGCCGTCTACTCATCAAACATTTTGCAGGACCCAATGTAGCATACTCAATCAATTTTATTAAAATTCTTTGTACTTATAATAAATAATTCCTTATTGTGAAAAGTATAGGATTTGAATGTGTATTCTAACCCCGCAAAAGGTCACGCCGGCCCTGGTTAAATTTTTAATTGTTTCGAGTATTGGGTTGAATCTAGGGTGAGAAAATAAACATTTTCGAATAAATAATTTCCGTAGATCCGAAATTAATATATCGATGCTATTCTTTCGATGTGTCTACCGTTTCATTGCGCTTGTCGTAGTTGTACCGAACTTCGCGGGCTGATGACTTTATTTTCGGCGATGATCGGCGTACCGAGAATTAACGATAGCAGCTATCGCTAACTTGACGACAGATTCGAAAGTAAAACACAGCCATTGTCTGAGTCACGAGCCCGCGAAAGCGGAGAGAATCGCAGCATCCCATTCAGTCGAGCGACAAAACGACCAGGCCTCCACCAGCTCAGTCATTACATAAACGACGGTAATTCGTGCCGTCCAAGTAATTAGCCTGCCAAGAGAAAGAGAAAGAGAGAAAGAGAAAGAGAAACAGAAAGAGAGAAAGAGAGAGAGAGAGAGGACTAGGCTCGCTGTACATTTTGCAACTGTTTAATAGCCGCCGCGAAAAAAGCCCGGCGAGCATTTTACTTTCTTAGGAGAGATTTATGACCGTGAGCCTGGCGCTGGATAGTAGAGGACGTTCAGTGACTTTCGGACTAAACACCGAAGATCCCACAGAAAAAGAACCACGCTCTAAAGAGACGCAAGCAGACTTTCGCGATTCAATTATAGCGCACACGCGAACGAGCGTTGCGCGTTCGTCGAAACGGTCATTTAGTAATTATTTCCTCGACGTTTCTCCGCTGCAGAGGGTCACAAATGCTCTTGCATAATTCGAGAATAGTTCATCCGAGAAGTATCACGCACAAGCCGGTGCACTCACAAAAGCTATTCAACGATTTTCATGTAAACGATTCGGGCGCTTTTTGTTTAACTATGTTGGTGACCATAATTCCTTCAACAATTCGTTCTTCTGAAATCACCTTGAAACCGCCGGGAAGTAAATAAACAATTAACAAAAATACATAATCAAATTTTTGCGGGGTCATATAATCATATGTCGTAAAATCGAAATGGACGTGTAAAAAAATTTTTCGGGGCCTTCTACTAGTCGTTTCGAGCCATAAATCGTTGAAGATGAGGAATTAGGGTTCCGCGCGACGGGTTCGCGTTGCTGAAACCCGCGTGCGGGACCGGGATCGGTCCGGAAAAGGAACTGCAACGGGTTACACGTGCATCCATATGTAACGAGCGAACAATAAGGACGCGAGAAGGTAACGCGGCCCGCCGCGTCGTCGCGTTGCGTCGCGTCGGTAAGTGTTACAAGTCAACCCGGTGGTGCGCATTGTATGCCTCTTCGTGGCATACTGAACGGATACCCGTTATACCCGTTCGAAAGATTCAAGCGTTTTGCGCAATCGGTCTGTTACCGGGTCTCTCTCCCTCTCTCTCTTTCTCTCTCTCTTTCTCGCAAGTTCCCACTCCCCGTGTCTCACATTCTGACCAAAGTGACACACTTTCCTGCGATAGAATCCCGGGCAAAGTGTGCTGTTGACCTATCGCGTGTGTTCGCGGCCGAGAAAAACCGTTCTGAACACTGTTCACCGGGAACCGTTCCATATCGAAATCCTCGGCGATCCGGGACGATAACTCTCTGTGATCGACGATGGGAAATCGACGGTAAGCTCTTCTTGCGATCCTTGGGATCGTTAAACCTTCGGGAACGACGACGTCCGCGTATCGTGCGAGGTCAGTCTGTTACCGCAAAATTAAAGCAATTTATGAAGCAGGAGCTGAGAATTTATGTTCGCTGCCGGACTTTCACGCGAAATAAAAAGTGTCCGTGTTAATTGCAGCTTCTCGAAATCGATAGAGAAAGAATTGTCCATTTTTGGCCCGTGTTTCTCGCAACGGATGCCGATCATCGGCTTAAAATTGGGATTCACTGAAAAAAGATTTCATTGAGATCGTAGAGCAAAGATTGCGCTCCTTTGTCAGCGTGACCACACTTTTGAAAAATCGCGGATGGTTTGTTTGGCTCGCTCGTTAAGGCTCGCATTCGTTTCTCGATGAGAGGTGTTACGTAAAAATGGTGGATTTGCACAACGCGGTTGAAAGGTTAAACGATAAAATTAGCAGCCCGGGGGAGGAGGCTCGAGGAATGACAAATGGAGATGGTAACGACCATCTCCCTAAAAATATCACCGTGCAAGCACAAATATAAATAAAACGGTGAACCATCGGCCTCTGCGTGCTTGAAAAAGAACAATTAATAAGCGTGTGACTCAACGCCGGTTCGGAACATTCGCAGTCGAAAGTATCAGAGGTGAGAAGAGGATCGCAGACATGATTTTGCAATCGGCATTAAGGGCAAAAGAACTAAACAGTCGATCGTACAACGTTCGACGTTTAGCTCGACCCGGCAAATGAAGCGCGAGCGGCTTTGAGAATCGTGAACAAAGGCTGCCATTATTTTTGAAGCATAATTGAGCTATTGTCCGGATAATAGAACACCCACAGCAACAATCGTCTCCTGCAGTCCTCCAAAAAAGAAAAAAAAATGAACGCAGAAGATATATTAGGTACTTTCCGGCGGATTCACGCTTCGCCAAGGGCCCGGTGGATCGTACGGGGGATCTATCCCCATAGATCAAAGGAATATTCCTCCCCCGAATGATCCCGTGCACAGCGGAGTGCGTTGTTCCTTTCTGCGGGTTTCGCCGGGGCCTTAATGTTTCTGTCAGCCGGGACATTGTGCAAGCCTATAACTTTCTCGGGGGACCACCTCGATATAATCGAATGGGGGCCCGATTCGAAGGGCCCTCGCAGAGACAGACCGTTTTCGTTGCCGGACAAGAGAGGGATCTCGTCCTCTGTGATCCACCGACGCGATCCTCCTCGATTTCCAGGAAGCCGGCGAGACACGAGGGCTGGGAACGAAGGTCGAGCGAATATCGCCGATGGCGGACGTGCCTGGCTTCATGGCCATTTTTCGGGATTTCGGCTACCTTGGACCCTGCGGAGAGGATTCGTCTCTCTTACGGCGGAATGTCTGGGAATGAAATATGCTAATTCACCGCGGCAGCGGCGAGCGATTTAGAACCGTTTGTTTCGGACGCTTTTGAGTGCCTCTTGCTCTGGAAAAACAGTGATGCTTCGAAATTGAGTCCGAAGAAAGTATCAAATGTTTAGCAACTTGTTCAGAACGAACAAATTTAATAATAAAGAATATTTTTGACAGTGGGATAAAACAGTAGAGGAATTAAAATGATTCCCTCCTGTCTCTTGCAATAAATATGGAAAAGTATGTATGAAAATCTGCAGTCTATAGTTGTTCGAAGAGTTAAAAAATGATCAAAGAAATTATTCGATAGACCAGCTATTTTATATATATTGTTGAGAGCAGATAGCGGGAAATAGTAGAACTACACGGTCTAAGAAAAAGGAAGGACCCGAGGGTTTTCGAATATTCTGAAACAAGGACCACCAAAGAGAATGAAATTCGCTCGCTTTGTTGATCAATTCTCCCAAGCAAAAAGCACGAACATCGAATCACCTCGGGATGATTTTTCGCTTGCGTTTTACGCTCGCGAACGCGCGCGGTAATGCTCGCGCTCCCTCTCCGAGCGTGGCAATAAACGTTGTCCCAGAAGACCAGAAGCACCATCTCATCGCGCGGAACACAACCTCAGGAATAATCCATCCTCGCGTTTTATTAACGCGTAGGGGCTCGCGTATTCCGTCCCGCCTTTAATAACAATAATTTCTGACAACTCATTCCCGTTTCAGTTGCCGTCGAAACGGCGCACACAGAGGATTATTTTTCGCCAAACTATACGGCCCCGCTACTCTGCTTCCTCCACGGGTGTACGCTTTCGAAATGGTCCGAGGCAGTAAATTGCCCGAGCTCTCTTTGCTTGTCTCAAATTGGACGCGAGTTGCACGCGCGCGACCATTATCCACGAAGGTCGTTACTCGGGCGAGCAAAGCGAGCAAGCTGGCACCGAGCTGCGCTGCGCTGCGCTGAGCCGAGCGGAGCCGAGCTGATTTGAGCCGATAGCTGTGCGTGGCACTGTGTCAAACGGGCTGGAATTGCCGTGCTCGGTGCTCTCGTGAGCTACGTGAAAATGAAACGGGGGCAACGAGAGACCGACCGGCTAAACGCTCCGACACGCTCTCCACGCTGCGAACCCGCCTCCATTGTGCGCTCAGAAATCTCACGACAGACAGCCTGCCCTGGAACGAGTCCTCGGGCCGCACGTGGCCCCCATCTGGAACATTATTGTCCCCGCGAAATGACAGAGGTCGCAGAAACACCTAATCCCGCGATGAAAGTTCACCCCTTCCTCGAGAAACCGTCCTGACGTTCGTGTCAAGACGATTCTGTCAAGAGATAACTGACATACTTCCGGATTGTTAGAACCACTCGCAGAATCTACGATTATTAGCGCTAACGTGGAGACAATCAATTTTTCGATGATGGTCAAGTAACACTAATTAATTTGGCTAAACGATCATCTTTCACTTCAACGATATTACTAAAAAGTCTGATGCAAATCATGAGGAAAATGGAACGTCAAGTTTCCAAAAATAAAAATGCATGGCAATATTATTTTACGTTGTTAGGTGTCTGAACGACGTTCCCCGTATTAGGCCAGGACTACAGGGAAACAGATAATGAGAGAAACAGTTGGAACGTACCGAGGAAGAGTCGTGAGCTTCGCTGCTGCTCCCGACCCTGCTCCCAGGTGGAACTCGGACCTTGAAGTGCAGCGAACGTTCCCGTCTGAAGAGCAGCGCACCGTTCAAATATTAAAAGGAATCGTCCCTCTCTCGCCGGGAACATTTCCATTTTCCGCCGCGAGAAGTACGGACGAGCCAGACAGCCTCGTGATCTACGGGCGTGGATCGGACGACGCGGTGTACTCTGCTGAGACGAGAAAGTGGCCCCAGGGACAGTGTACGAGGCAAACGGAAACTCTATTTCGATCGGTTCGATTACGCGATCCAATTCGCCGATGTTCGCGTCTTGATAATTCCGTTGGCTAATCCTGAGGAAGTTCGTGAAAAAGTTTTCATGGAAGACAATTTCGTTTAAGTGTTTCGTCATTGTCTCGACAAAATTTTTATTCTGCATCTAGATCCGCGGAATGTTACTACCATCACGTCGCTGACGTGTCTCAATAATTAGACTGTATCAGAACGTAATATTAAAAGAATAATAATAATTAAAAAAAAAGAATAAACTAGCATTAGGCTACAGATATAGTAGAGCTGCGAAGATCGAGGTGAACATCGCGGCAAAATCAACCGTCCGTGTTTTTCGATAATAACTCACGAACGAATCCGCGGCGGCCAGTTTTGCAAAGGAAAATGTTGCTTCAAATCGAGAGGTGCAGGAATTTTGGGACACCCTGTATAGCAGAACGGTGACGAGAGACATACGAATATCACACATCGCTCTGCTCGCCGCACCGCTCTCCTCTACGCCGCGCTTTACCTCGTCGCTCAGCTGTCATTCTCGTACTTTGAAAAATTGAAGAGCGTCGCAGTGATTGCTTCAGCGAGAAAGGATTTCGATTCTGCATAAATATCCTCCGCCTAATAACCTGTTACAAGGTGCAATTAGCTTGCCGACGAGGCTAACCGTTGCCTCGTTGAACTTCGCAGAAGACGTAGACCGGCGAAACGAGCTCAGGAAGCGACGGTACGTAGATTTTTACGAGGCGGAGATGCTCTCGCGATTACGGTAGGGCGAATTAATCATAATGGCTGGCGCGCGGTGCGGGCAAATTGGGTCTCTGGGTATTTCGACGACGACGCGTTCCTTGCCGATGCTCGGCGTCCATGGAACATCGTCCTCTCTCTCTCTCTTTCTCTTTCTCTATCCCCGCCCGCGCCGATGATCGGCGAGCCAGCCGAGCCATGTAATTGGTCGGTGTTCTTGCACTCAAATCGGCTGAGAGCGGCGTAATCTCGTTTTGTTACGGCTATGCTCGATTTCGCGTGAGAAGGAGGAGGTGGATGTCTTTTCTCTAACGAGAGAAATCGTTCCCGGGGAGGATATGAGGCTTAATAACCGGGTCAAGAACCGTTTAGAGCTCCTTAACCGTGCGAAACTCGGCCGTGGTTAATTGCGAGCCGGCCATTTCCCTCCGTAAAAGGGCGTCGGGGCATCAGACGAAGTGAACGAAGTCATGGCTCGACGGGATACTGTTTCTTCGGCCCCTCCTCGCGTTCCCCGCTATCGCGTTTTTCCATCCCGAGGTCCCACCGGGGGAAAAAGAAAATTTAACAGCTCTCGCACGCGAAAATCGATTTTTCAATGTCTACAATTTCTTTCGTTGCACGCGCGTGAACTCGTCGAGACGAACGAATGACGTTTAACCCTTTGCGGTCGTATGTGTACATTCAGCCATCAAAACTTTTTTATCACAGCAAAGAACCATACTGATCTTATATTATATTCAGTCGACAAGCTTCGGAGATACGTTGAATTCGAAATAATATTTTACAAATTGCGTTTTAGTGCGTAGGAATCCTCGGTAACGACAAACAAAACTTAAACATAGATTCGATACGACCGCAGAAGGGTGCAACTTACTAAAATTATCACAATGTTAGCGCCACATTAAACTGCAACTCGAAACTCATTTTCTACTCATATTCCCTCTCTCGTTCAATCCAAGCCAAGTTCATCGAAAAAATTCCGTTCACGTCGCAACAACAGCGCAAAGTTGACCGTTCGAAAAATCAAGGTACCGAGTGTACCATTCGCGTCGTTACAACTCGTCAAAAACCCGCCATAAAAGTACAAAAGAATCACTTGAAAGCGTAGATTCCATAGTTTCTGGAGCAAACTGCTTAACGACCCGGGTATGAACACGTTCGCCGTAGTTATGGTCGTTTGAACTTGCAACTCGCGCTCGCGTCTAATTCGATTGCAGCCGGAAAGAATTCCGAGATCGTTCGCGGCTCGTCGAAGTGTGACCAAGAAGTTCGAACGCTTTGCCGACTTTCTACGCTAGAGTAATCGGGGCCCGTACGCGAATAAATCGTACTCGGTTCTCCGTCTGCTTCTTCGGTGCTCCGCTCCCGGACTCTCGTTTTCAAGGGAGAACAGAACGGCGGCGCTCGAGAGGATCGCTCTCTGGAAATTGCGCTCGAGTTTTTTTTTTCCGGGTACCCGTTTTTGCCCACGGGAGACCAGCCCGCGAACGTTATTGCGGTTCCCGAGACGACGACATTGCCCACGATTCCAGCATCGGTTGTATACCGATCGGGGGAAAACGCTGGTCGCGCCCTAATTTATGCTACCCGCTCTCTCGAAAATGATTTGTTAACGCTTCGCGAACCGGTTTCGCGGTTCTTGCAACTTTGACTCGCTAATAGATCGCTCCGCGTGTTGCGTCACTACTCGGACGGATCGACGTGACCTGAACGCGTTTACGCTTCGAGAGACCTTTCTTCTCTTATGGATGATCTACATCGGTCTGGCGTTAACTGCCTAGTTGTGCTAATCCACTGTGCGTATTGCGTTGCCTTCTTCATGATTTTACTGCGTTCAAAAGAGATTTTAGAATGTTTGTCTACTCAGGGATGGAGATACCGTGAAATTTTTCATTGTGTTTGTTCCGTTGTTTATAGAATAGTATTTTTCGGAAAATACATTACTACAATGTTTAATAATTCTTCAATTAATTATTTAAAATTATAGAATTTTCCATTGTGGATTTAGAATAATTGTCGTTATTCTATCAAATAGTATTTCTGTGAAAATACATTACTGTATTCTAAGAGACAATATTTATTAATTTCTCAATTAATTATTTAAAATGATGTTATTTAGAATAATTTTAATAAGTTAAATTTTCTAAATGTTTTTTGCATGCATGAAATCCACAGTCGATCACGCACGGAACGTCGAAGGCGCGAGTAAGCGCATGCAGAACAGAAGACGCCGATCGTCGTCTTCCGTGTGCGTGTTAAACGGGCACCGGTAAAGAACACATTATCGAGCTCGTTGTTTTAGAGCAAACGAGAAATGATTAATGAGCTGCGTCACGCGTTAATTGCAAATCGGTTGAAACACAAACCGAGCGCTTAGCAGATTAGCCGGCGTTCCGAACGTACACGGCCAAGACAGCCGGCTGAACGCTATAATTGTTCTCGATCCGAGCGCGTTTAACAACCCCGGTGGGCCGCGTTTTTTTCGCCTGATTTCGCCCGCGCGTCGGATGGAAAACAGTTTCGTCTAGAACCGGAGGATCAAATTGGCATTCGCGCGGATCCGCTTTTGTAACCGATAATCAATTTCCTTACGCAATTTTTTTACCGACCGCGCTGTTATTACTTGCACGGTTTTTGATCGATCGTCTCTAATTGGTGTTCCTAAGCATAAGTCCCGCGGTTCGAGTGCTTGTTTTGCTTGTTTGCTCGGCGAACCGATGTTTAGCGGGCTATTTGAAAGCCGAACGTCATGATCCAGTCCATTGAATTTGATAAGAGAAGCGGCGGCGTGGTTCAGTTGGTCACATTTCCTACGAATCTGCATAGAATGATCGGGCTCTCGGTGTGCGTGCGCAGGTTGCCGATCGTCGAAAGTGATAAAGATAATTGGTTCGGGCAGGGACGAGTATCGATTTATTACAACGAACTTTCTTGGCGTATTGCGTAGCTCGCTCGGCAACTTTCTATCGCATTTCTCTGAATTTGTTTATTTGTCGTTCTCGTATCGTGATATGAATATACCGGAGCGAAAAATCGAGAGCGATTTAGCCACCCAAAAACCGCGAATATCTCATCGGAACTCACGGTGCTCGGTACTACCGGGAATTAAGAGCATTTGCCAATCACGGGATATCATCGTACACGATGCGTGTTAACTTACCGGGAAGATGCAACAGTGACAAAACAGTTCTCCATCATTTTCTATTTTTTCTTTCTTTTTTTCCTAACTCGGAGTTTATCATCTTTCATGTCCAATCAGCGGCGGTTCACGTCAGCGCCACCAGATAAATCTTATTAATGGAAACGCACACGGCCGGCTGTTTAAATATCGAATGCTACTAGCTGTAGTCGAGTAAACGTTCTAATCCGCGAGCGGCTACGAGCGACCTTCGATCGGCGAAGAACCGGAAGATCGAGTCGCCTCTCCGCTCCGGTGCTCCCGAGAAGCGGACCAACAACCGGCGACTCTTCATGGCCCTCGTAAACGCCAATTACAATAATTACGATAACCGTGGCGCCTGCACGGTCGCAATGGACGCCGGTAACTCCCTGGCCCGCGTCTAACTAGCCGACGCTTCGTCTTAGTTTATTAATCACGCCGGTTAATTAATATTCCGGGATGTACCGGGGGGGGAGGGGGTAACGATTAGCTGGCCGGGCGTGGCCGGGTCCAGTTACCGCACTTGTTTAATAAGCGACCTTCAAGCGTCCTTCCGAGTTTCAATTTGCTGGATTCAACCATTCCTACAATGTGCTCAGCTTGTATTCGTTCGCGAAACTCTCAACGCACCGGACTCTTGGCACTCGAAATTCTCAGCACATCGAACTCTCAACTCGCCGAGTCCCAGCATTCCAAATCGTCGGCGCATGGAACTTCTGGCACTTAGAAATCTCAGTGCTCCAAATTCTCAGCGCACAGAAGTCGGATCGTGTCGATTTCTCAGCGCTCTGAACTCCCAGTGCGCCGCATTCTCAATGTTGCGAACTTTCGATGCTCAGCACTCTCAGTGCACCGAATTCTCAGCACCCAGAACTCTGAACGCCCGAAACTCTCAGCGCTCCGATCTCAGGAATAAAGTGGCTATAAAAATAGTCGAATTCAACGTGGAGGATATGTTGCCGTTTGTGACCGAGCATCGAGAAGGTAAGGGGATGAATATTTTTTTTAACCGTTCGGTCTCGCCGTTCCCGTTGATTTATCCTGTCCGCCGGTTCTCTATATTGTTTTTCGCATTTTTCCTAGCCGGATGATAAATGTCTCAATAGCCGGGGAGCGGTGGTTAACACCGGTGATTTGAATGCGCGCAAGGACACAGGAGGCGGCATCGCATCGGCGGCGCGGCGCGGCGGTCGGTGTGTGTATGTGTGTCTTGAAATGGCTGCCGGGTAGCGTCGTTTATTTACCCGCGATTCTTATCGCGCGGCCGGTATTCGATCACCGGTGTCCGGGGCAAGTTCTCGTTTCGCGAGATCTGTTCCCCAGGTGAAACCCAATTGAATTAGTTTACCTGGATAGATCAACCGAACGGCGATCGATCGAATTCGTAAATCGAGCGGTTCGCGCGCTAACTTGAACAAAGTTAACAAACTTTCGAGTGCAACGGCAATGGCTATCGCGAGACTGATGGGATCCGTGAGCCTGATGAGACTCTACTAGGAATCAGAGAATGATGTGGAGTCCAGTACTCTCAAACCGCACAATTCTCAGCATGCCTAATTCTCAACGCACTCAAAACTCTCTGCGCACCCAATTCCCAATTGACCGAATTCTCAATGCACCTAATTCTGAGTGCAATCAACTCTCAGCATACTTAATTTTCGTGGAACCTAATTCTCAGCGCACTCAACTCTAAAAGTACCCAATTCTCAACTGACGAATTCTCAGCGCACCTAATTCTGAGTGCAAGTGACTCTCAGCTTACCTAATTTTCATGGAACCTAATTCTCAGCGCACCCAATTCTCAGCACGGAATTCTCAGCCTACCCAATTTTTATGAAATCCCAGAACTCTCAGAAATCCCCATTCTCACCCTCCGAAACAATAACGGTTGCGAGACAACGCGACACCTTGAGGAACGCTATCTAATCGCTTCTCTCGAGAGATTAGTGGTTCGAAGTGGAATCGCTGAGCTTCTTCTCGAGGTACTACAGCCGGTGATAAGCCTATTAGTAAGCGAGTTTCGACTTGAGACGCGGTGAGAGATCGCTATCAACTATGTTAATTATCAGCGGGATCGTATCAAGATCGGAGGTGATCTTTCGCGGTTTCCAGGCTCAGATTCTATGATAGGAGCTGGTTTTATGCTGCGTTTAATACTTGTTTGCATTAAGATCGCTAGTGTACTTTTTTTTTCTAGAGGTAATCACGTAAGTGTATAAATAGCTAGTCAATATTAAATGTTCGAAGAGAACGAGGTTTTTCAAAACGTTTTATGGATGCTACTCGACCTGTTACTCAAAATCTGAGATGTTTTGGAGATTCACGATGTTTCTTGTATTTATTTACTTAAAAACGGAAGGTAAACATTTTTCAGGGACTGTCTAAATTTAGCTAATAAGCGCATCGGTCTCCATAAAACAAACCTGGTTTACTCAAATATGAAATACTGAGACTAAGTATCGTTTTGAACCTAACTGTTAAATTCGCGAAAAGTATCCCCCCCCCCTTCTTTAATATCCGTGAATGACGCACGCCAATGATAATAAACGCGTAATTACATAAACATCAGCGATCTACTTTTACCTGTTCGCCAAAGAATTTCCAGTAAAATCGCACGCGAAGTTCGCTTCTCGCTTAATTGCAATTTGCACGAATCCCGTATGTTTGTTTCGCGTTCCATCGAACGTGAACGGCGACTTCCGGTCCCGTTCTCCGCCCGCGTTCACTTTTATTCCGAACCGACCAAGCCGCGTATAAATAGCCAATAATAATCAGGCTCGCGAATATAGGAAGACCGAGCGAGAGGCGATCGCGAATCGTGTAGGTGTTCCAAACACACGGAATGTTTCCTCCGCTTAATTTCGCTCGATACTCTACCGCGAAGAAAAATCGCTTTAATGAATATCTTTATTCGCGATTCAGTACATTAGAGGTCAGATAAATCTCGATGCAATAGAAACTCCACCTAGAATCGAAATTGGACGTAGCATAACTCGAGGATTAATTTAGTCCATTAAATGAGAACTTTTAACATACTAAATATTAGTGTAGGTTCTGTTCCATGCTAAACCTGGGTATACTATGTCTATGCTTATGTGTGTCACGCAGTCTTCAATTTTTTCATGTTTGTCACACTGTACTGTCACAGATACTGCGCTGGGTGGGTCACTCTGACCCAGGGTTCGCCTCTCGAAGGTTAACAGCCGGTAAACGAGAGAAACCTGACCCGTAATTGGAACTCTGTCGCGAAGGCCCCGTATCGGTTATCGGGGGGCGAGTTACAATCCCCGTGACTAAATATCGTCGAGGAAGAAAACCTGCCGCATTTAATCACAATTCAACGCACCGCACACTCTGCCACCCGGATTTAAATTCGTCAACGGCGAAACAAAATTTTGTTCGTAAAATATACTAAAACAGCTGGACAATAATTCGTTTATTTCCTTCATCTTTATACTATAAATGTATTAATCGTTCTTTGATTTTTGCCTTTATAATAATGCGTGCCTCGAATAATATCGGAACAACGTAAGACGCCGAAGAGGTTAGAAATGAATGACCAGAGTTCGAGTTGCACGTTTAACGATAATAAGTAATACAAGAACAGAAGATCAGAAGATTTTCAGAATTTAATTCTGCTAATATTTGCAAGTGAAATTCTAAAACGAACGAAATTCTAAAACGACGTTTATACTACAAATGTGTACTCGCAAAAATTGTGGGAGAGCCATTGACCAAGAAGTTAGTATTCTTCCTCGATCGGCCACGGGTCTTGCGGATCGCAGAGAGCAATTCCTTCGCGAGTTCCGATCGCCGTGTTCGCGATAATTCGCAAGTATCGAGACGAGACGGAACGGCGGAGCGGGGTGGGGAGAGGCAGTTCTAATTAGTGTATCCCATGATAGTTACGCAGATTCCGGCTTATCTTATCGCGTAATACGCGAACAATGTTCGCGTTATCGCCGCGGCCGCGGACAAAACCGAGTCGCGTAATTCGGTTTTAACGCGTATCCCTGTAATCGCGGGCCCGTTATCGAGCAACAAGCTGGATACCAGCGAACCGACAGGTATGTGTTCCGCCGGGGGGACGCAAAGGGGGTACGGAACATCGTCGAGAAGGAACAGAATTGCGCCGGCGGCCGGGCCCGCGAACAGAAAAAGTTCGAGCGTTAACGACGATACTCTCGCCAGATTCATGTTTCCTGGTCTGTCTAACGAGACACGCGGTAACCCCCCCTCCCTCCCACCTTCACTCTTTTTTTTTCTCGTGACCTCTCTCTCGACGGGGCGTACGTGACGCGCACCGGTCTGTTTGCAATGAAAGAATTATTTTATTGTACCGAGGTCCGTGCAATCGGAGCCATCAAATTTTCAGAATCCCAGCTTTCAAACCTCTCAACATCTAGAGCTCTCAATTTTCAGAGCTTTTGACTTCTGGATACCCAACTTTCAGAGCTCTCAACATTCAGAGCTCTCAACACTCAGAGCTGTCAACACTCAGAGCTGTCAATATTCAGAGCTCTCAATATTCAGAGCTCTCAACACTCAGAGCTCTCAACACTCAGAGCTCTCAACACTCAGAGCTCTCAATACTCATTGTCAGAGCTGTTAAAATTCAGAGCTGTCAACATTCAGAGCTCTCAACATTCAGAGCTTTTGACTTCTGGATTCCCAACTTTCAGAGCTCTCAACATTCAGAGCGCTCAACATTCAGAGCTCTCAACACTCAGAGCTGTCAATATTCAGAGCTCTCAACACTCAGAGCTCTCAACACTCAGAGCTCTCAACACTCATTGTCAGAGCTGTTAAAATTAAGAGCTGTCAACATTCAGACCTCTCAACATTCAGAGACTTCAACATTCAGAGCTCTCAACATTCAGAGCTCTCAACATTCAGAGCTCTCAACACTCAGAGCTGTCAATATTCAGAGCTGTCAACATTCAGAGCTCTCAACATTCAGAGACCTCAACATTCAGAGCTCTCGAGTTTTTCGGATCCCAATTTTCTCAATCTTCAATTTTAAGAATCCCCCAATTGTCAGAGCTCTCAACTTCCGGAGCTTCCACCATTCAGAGCCTTTTTATTTCAATACGCCTAACTTTCAAACCCTCCCATTTTCGAATCCTTCAACTTTCAGACTCCCCTGACTTTCAATTTTCAGTGTTACCGATTCACAAAGTCTCAATTTGTAATACACTCAACTCTCAGAGCCCCCAACTTTCAAAGTCCGTAATTTCCAGTGTATCCAACTTTCAATACCCCGTAGTTGTCGAGGTCCAAAACACCCAAACCGGAGAATCCGCGCAAAACAGAACTCTCAAAGAAAACGATCCACGAGTCCCGAAGAATCTGGTAAAACGATCAATAGATTCAGTACCTGGTAGGTCCGATCGACAGGTAAAGGCGGCAGGTGGGCCCGAATAAAAGGCAGCTAGCAGCGATCGTCTACCTCCTCGCGTCTCATCGCGATAGGTGCCACACAATGTGCCTCTCGACGGCCGGCATTGAGCATTATATGCGTAATTTACGAAGGTTATTTACTATACAATTAGATATCCCCGCGTCACGTATTACGCGCGGGAATAAACAGAGAAAGAGAGACTCCCGTCTCCTATCTCTGTTTAGCTGATAATGGTCCTCTGTGTGCTCGTGCTCGTGCTCGAGCAGGGTCCCGTCAGTCGCGAGAACGGAGCACGGAGAAATCCTTCAGTTTTTCTATGCCGGCCCCGGCCTAGGCATAATATACGATACACACGGTGTAACGAGGTATGTAATGGGTAATAATGCGTAATGATATAATGCGTACATTCCGCTCGGTGCGTCCGCTATAACAAACATTGTTAGCCGGGGATGCTGGGCCGGCCGTAAAACGTCTCCCGGTTCCTTCGTCTCGGTTCCGCGAAGGGGAAGCGGGAAAACCAAGGGCCCCCGATGATGATACGCTCCTGTCGTAATGCCCGACAGCACCGGGAATAAAAAGGACACGAGCGGGTCCCCAACCGGGTATCTCTAATTCACCGTACAAATAGGTCTAAGGTCTGTTGCGTTGCGCGTCGACCATCGCTTTTGTATGCTCGTTGTGTTAAATCCTGGTGCAACGCACAGTCGGGATTATGCTAGGGACATATGAGTGTAGTGGTTTAAGTAGGTATCTTGGTGCGTTGACCGGAATTGTGAAAGCGGAGGGTCCAGTGTGTATCGAGTGGGTGTGTTGCGAGTCGTTCCCCGAAGAAACATTTTTAGTGGTTCTTTTTTTTGTTTTAATTTTTAGACCTTAAATCGTTCCATAGTTAATGCCACCTTCCATGTTTCTGCACTTTGTGGTGTACACTCATTCTCGAATCTTTTATGACGCGCATGCACGAGATTAGAAATTGTTAACAAAAAGATTAAGCCTCTGAGTCATCGGATTCTTTCTATTCAGACGATATCGGACTATGTGATAAATTAGTTTCACAATGAAATACTCCATTATCACGATGCAATTGTTATCTCGCTTTTTATCTAGTTCAACTCTTGAACTCGCTATCAATGCGCATCCCACAATAGCGAATGCTAGCTGTGACCATCGTATTTTCTAGAAAGTCGCGAAAAATCCATTCACCTCGGACAAACACCTTCTAGAAAATGCAAACACGATGATTCTTATCGTACACGTACTGGATATACTCGAAAAAGGGAATTCTCAAACATTGCGACCTTATTCTACTGACCTACTATCCTTTGGACGTAACTTCGTCGCTAGGCAAAATCGCGCGCAACCTTTTTAAAGAGATGAATGCGAAACAGCATTTTTTGAAAATGTTCCATCAAGCTCTTTCAAAGAACCGTTTTTCTTTTGATAAGCACTTTTTAGTGCAAAATTATCCGCAGTTTCGAGGCAAGTGTTCACTCAATGGACAGGTCACCCTGTTTGGAGCATTAGACGAAATGAAGAAGCACCTTTTAACCTAAAAACCGTGGAATTAAAAATCTCAGCGAAATGTCAATGGTTCGAAATCTCAATGGTTAGAAGTCTCAGCACTGCAAATTCTCAGCAGCCCAAACTCTCAACCCTCCAAATAGTCAGCGCTCCAAATTGTCAGCGCACCGAATTCACGGTGCGCCCAACTTCCAGCACACCAAACTCTCAACTCATCGACCTCCCAAGACACAGACTTCTCACCACACCGAAGACCGACTCGACGAAGTCCGAGGGAAGACGCTCTCAGTCCCAAACACGGTTCACAATCGAGTTCAGATCGAGAACAAAGAGGCGACGACGCGCTACACAAGCAATGCAATTTATTCGCCGATTGTCCAGCCGAAAAGTTCACAGGAACAGAGGACACAACAGCCGGGACATCTTATTGCGCAACAACAAACCCGCGGCCAAACCTTCCGCGGCGTAACATTGAGTTTTTCAAGTGTAATTGGCCGGCTCGCGCGCTCCGATTACTAATCGACGCCGCGGCGGTGAACGTGACACACATTCAATTTTAACCTCGGCGAGCGCTCTCGTGCTCCGTTGCGTTCACGTATTCAACGGGCCATTGTCCGAGGGAATCGCTGAGAGACCGAGAGAAAGAGGAAGAGAGAGAGAGAGAGAGAGAGGAGAAAAGTTACGGGAAAATCGTGATCGCTGCCCGCCAACCTGAAATTGCCTGCATTCGAGGAAAAGGTTCCCGCCGCGTTGCGTTGCGTTGCGGCAAACAGGCTTTTTCCTTCGACGCTACAACGACTATTAAGGTCACTACCACTGGCCGGCTTTTTAGTGCCGTCTTCTTTGGAAATTCAATCGAACCTGGTCGTGTCTATTACTCGTTACAATAATCATGGCCGCGAGACTCTCGGGAGGAAACAGGATCAACAACTTTCCTTCTGATGCTCTTTTTTCACGTGATCGGGCTTAGGAAAGTTGTGTTATTGTTACGCAACGCGGTGATAGGAGAGGCTGTTCCTGCGAGTTTAATTGGACTCTCTCGGCTGCTAGGATATTATCCTCTTGTGCCTCTCGCGAGGCTGTATTTCTGCTTTGTTTAATATTTCGTGTTGGGGAGATCTTGGGGAACCGATATCTCCTAATATTGCCGGTAAATTAATGCGAAGTCCGTTCGTCCGTTTGTTTTATTATTTTTTGGTGTATGAAACTTATTTGTTGAAAGTCGTCTTTAAGTAAAATACGTAATTCGATAGAAAAATAAATTAAAAATAATATTGTAAAATTAACGCTCTGATCGAGTTCCTAATAAGAAAGTGGGGGAAAATCCAAAAAAGCATAAAAAAGTGCATATTCACCAATCAATCAAAAAATATTAATAATCGTAAACGCGAATACAGCTAGAACCAATTAATTTTTGTCTGTTCTGAGTATCTCAATGAGTTGATACAATTCATTGAAATTCTCCAAAATACAATTTCCAGTCGAGGATCTCTAACGTCAAAATAACAGAAATGTATTTTCTTTGGAGATAAGTCGAATCAATAAATATAATATACAGTCTGCAATACATTGTTAATAGCCCATGTAGGATCTGGACGAGCGCACATCCCAGTATACAGCCGAGCCATAAGAATCCGGATTTGCAAACCAGTCCCGGTCCCAGGCCGAGTATTAACAGTTAATAATAGTAACGCATAATTACGATGTTCTAATATCGGAAGAGGCAGCAAAAAATCGCACCGCGGGAATACATGTTCAACATGTAACCGATTACACCGAGGCGGTATAGCCGAGACCAGCCGCAAAAATACGTCCGCCACGAAACACCTATAACAATCAACTTCTTTTTAATTGATACCAAGAAGTGGAAATTATCCCTGCGAATAGGCGAACGCTCTTGGGGCAGTGGATGGATAATCGGTCATGCAGGTTCGATTACGCGAGTTAAACTGTTTCCTTATTTCGTGTATCAGAACCTTTCTTTATGCACGTCCGGTGGAAACGAGCACGAGCATATTGCCGCGCAGAAGAAACGCTGCCTCGATCCATTCAGACTTTTCTGCCGCGATTTTCAGAGATACTATTCCCAGCACTCCGATCTTCTGGAGTACCGAATTCTCAGCGCGTCAAATTATCAACACCTTAAAATTATCAGCACCTCAAAATTCTCAACACCTCAAAATCTCAGCGCCTCAACATCTCAGCACCTCAAAATTCTCAACACCTCAAAATTCTCAACACCTCAATTTCTCAACACCTCAAATTCTCAACACCTCAAATTCTCAGCACCCCAAAAATTCTCAGCGCACCGAACGTTTAGCATCCAGAACTCTCAGCACACCAAAGTCTCAGCACCTCAAAATTCTCGGGGCCGAGAACTCTTAGCGCACCAATCTCTTGGCTCTCAGAAGTTTCACCGCTCCGAATTCTCAGCACCCCAAATTCTCAGCGCCCAGAATTCTAAGTGGCCAGAACTCTAAGCGCCCTGGATTCTCAGCGCCCCGAATTCTCGGTTCACCGACCTCCCAAACTACAGACACGCCGCGGACCACCGAAATCCGATTCGATAAAATCTCAAAGACGCGCATCAGCGAGTACTCCGAGTACCGGTATTCGTTCATATCTACACCATGGACCGTACCCTCTACCCGCAGCTTCCTCGACTCTCAGAACCGGCGAGTATTAATATTCCAGAGTACCGGTGCTTCAGCGTCTCGGTTCCGCAGAAACTACAATAAAAAAAAAGTGGGTCCCGCAGAAGAGTTTCGAGAGGCGGTCGAAACAGCCGACGAAGGCACGTACGAGGCGGGGGATCTCCGAAGATAAATTTCGACGTTGATCAACGCGATCCTCGTCGGCAGGGCGGACCACTAACGGTAAGGGATCAAGAAAAGGGACGAAAAAAAAGCAAAAACGAAAGAAGACGGGGAACGAAGTCGAGAGGAGAGCCTTGGTAGGCTCGGTTTTACGATCGTCTTGCCAGAGAATACTGTTCGACCGTCGACTTTTTGGTGCGGCAACGTTTTGTTCTAATAAATTGAGTGGATATTATCTTCCCTGGCCCTGCGTCATAGATCAGAATACTCTTGATCCTTTGCGATCCTCTTTTATTTCAGAACTACCGAGGAATAAATGCGGTTAATTTATACTATATTGCTTTGTAATAATAGCAGGACTGCATCTATTCAGACTGCGTATAATTTTTTATTTATAATATTTGCTTCAATAAAGAAGTTCATTCGACAATGTCTGATGAAAATATCATTGTAATTTTGAATAATTGTGAAAGATAAAATTAGGAACCTGTCATTTTACCTGATTCAGATAATTCTGGAATATTCTTTATTTGAAACGTATGACAAGCGAAACTAATAAAATAAAATAGAAAATGTTAGTCGATGCAAAAAAATTAACATTTTCATGTGCCATGGCATGCTGAAGACCAGGACAGCGAACGTGCTAAAGGTCTAGTGGTGAAGAAACTTGTTGGTTTTTGAGATGCAGATTCAACCAGTGGCAAGAAATGACCAGGTCAACGTCTTCTCTGATCGTCCAGCGAAAAAAAGAGAAAGGGAAACAATATCGAAGAGTGGCAAGAGCAACCAAGTCCTCGGGTCCCATGTTTTTCTAACCGTGGAACGGCAACTCGGCGTTCCAGGTAATGGAACGTGTCGCGTTGATGTGCAAACAGTCGAAAATAAATTGCCATGATTCACGGGGGATTAAGACAATGCGAAATGCACGAGTGAGTCCGGAGCCGGCGTGCAACGCAACGTTCACTCCATTTTTCACGGCAGAGTACTGCGAACGCTGAATGGTCGTTCCAGGAATGGTACCTACGATATTTTACACCTGGAGCCAATTGCACAATGAATTACAAGCTTGGAATATCGGTGCGTTAGAGCACACACAATTGCTCGACGTGAACCGCGACTCGAGGTACGATCAAAAATATCTCTTCAATGGTAACCGTTGGTCCCGGAAATGGTACCTTGAGGTTCAATAATAACGGGACCAATTCTGTAATGATATGAAAGTTTGTAATGTTCGCGAATTCGCAAGAACCGGACTAACGTGGATCCTTAATTAGGCTGCCTCGAAAACTCTGAAAACTTGCATACTATAAAAGCTGGTGTACAAAATTTTCAAGTACAAGGAAACTATTATACGCATATTACTTTTTAAGAATTTGTTGACGAAAGAATATTTGTATTGAAAAATGAAGATTGTTCCTTCATTCTGAAATGTCTAAAAATAATCTTTGAAAATGGAAATTTGCACGAGAATGCACAGTTTGATTGCAACATAATTTTTTTTTGGTTCCGTAAAATGTTCCAAGAGTGCTAACCACTGGTTCTCCTAATGGTACCTATTCTACTTAACAATTCTACTTCATTGCAGAATAAAAGAGACAAGCTCATAATATTGACGAATCACAACACAATTTATCAATGCCGACAGAAAATGATTCGCGAAATAATAAAACATTTCGAATATGAAACATTGTTCCCATTAATGGCACCTATTCTAACTTAATACTTCTACTTTGCAGTAGAATACAAAACAAGCTTGTAACATTGATAAATTAGAACACAATTTGTCAATATCATGAGTAAACGCTTGTAGAACAGTAAAATATTTCGAATGTTAACCATTGGTTCCATTAATGGTACCTATTCTACTTAAAACACTCGTGCTTATAGCAGGATACAAGACAGGCTCATAATATTGATAAATTAGGACACAATTTATCAATGCTATAAGCAAAGGTTTTACGGAACAGTAAAATATATTGAATGGTAACTGTTGACTCCATAAATGGTACCTATTCCGCTTAAAATATGATTCCCATTATACATGGTAAAAGAAAAATGATAATGGTGAACTAGGACGAAGATTGATTAATACTATGAATAAGAACTCGTGTGAAATATTTTCAATGCTAACCATTGGTCACATAAATGATACGATAATATTTAACACATTTTTTTTTATCGTAGGATAAAATACCAGGATTTATAATCTTGGTAAATTATGTAATATCCTGGTGAATTGGTATATAATGCAGTAAAATATGATCGATGCTAATCATTGGCCTAGCGAACGGCGTCTATTCTGCTTAAAAACTATATTTTATCGCACAATACGGTTCGAAGTCATAATATTGGTGAAATATTAGAAATACTAAACATGAATCTCATAAATGCTACCTATTTTACGATTTGTGCTTTCCTTCAGACCAAGAGGCAAGCTTATAACAGCGTCGAATTATAAGAGGACTTAATATCTCGGGTAGATTGATTAATCAGCAAATCGATTAATATTACGAACAATAGCCGTGCAGTAAAATATTCCGAACGCCAACCAATGGCCGGGTAAAGGACGCCTATTCTACTTATCATATCTCGCCTATCGTGCGATAAAACACAAGCTCGTAACAACAATGAATTATTGCGTGAATTCGCCAATATTATAGGATCATATTTATCATGTTTTATTTCACTATTTTACAGTATGCCCAAGGTGTTAAGTCCAACATCAAATACATTTCGCAACACCATAAATTATCCCAACCTACCACAGTGAATCGACCGATTCTCCTTATTTCGCAATTAATTAACTGTTCGCGTACACTCGACTATACATCGCTAAAAATTACAGAATGACGCGAAAAAAAATTCCAGACGAGACGAAAAGCTCGGATTCCGAAATCAGAATAGCCTCGAGCGGTGGGTTGAAGTTCTAAGGAACGCTTCTGCGGGCAAAACGACTGCATAATTCTAGCAGATATCGTATATCAGAAACCTTGGAAAACCTATACATATAAAATCGGTCTTCCATTCCCAAAGCGACAGACAGCTTCAGTGCTGGCTTAGGTTCGGTACCGTAGCACCAGCGAGAAACTGTGCAAGCGTTCCCTTTCGAACAAAACGTATATCTCTCCGGCGAAGATTCCTCGACGATTCCGCCCTGTAGTACCAGAAGGTCCACTCTGGTCGAGTGAGTCGCCGCGAAAGGTATAACCCTACGAAACTTTCCACTCACCTGCCGCCGTTGCTTGATCCAGAACGTGGTGGACGAGGGTCGCCGCGAGGCACGTCCGCTTGCAAACTAATTTTTGTTTTCCCCACTGGTAACTCCACTGTGTTGTTGGCACTGTATTACTGTATGTACATCTGGTATACTCGACTCGGCCGTCTACGTACTCGCACGCATATACATATACCCCTCTCGTCCTCTTTCTCTCTTTCTCTCTCTCTCTATGTATGTCTGCGTACGTGCAGTACGTATATATCTGCAGCTGTGTGTACGCGCAGGTACCGGGTCGGGTTCGCGGCAATTAGCGTGCAGATTGGTCCACGAGGGGCAGGTTAACACGTGAATCAAGCGAACCACTTTTTTTCCCCGTAGTAGGGCACGGCGAAAGGGAGAGGAGGCCCTCGGCTTATCCAGAGCCTCGGTTAGGCGAGAGTTGTGCGACAAAATTCTAGCGTAAAATGGGGGAGGGAAAAAAAAATATGGTGACGACTGGCCCTGCTCTGACACAGATCACTGACCAATTCCGCTGGAGGACTGACGCGATACTGACTCGACGTCGCATCTGGCGAGGAGCGCGACAACCGGCTTCGCGGGCTTCGGTTACGCTCGGGCCAGATCGGACGGACTCGGTTCTCGCGAACCTGTAGCCGCAGCAAGCGAGGCGACCCGCGACCGGCCGTGTACCCACAACCGTGGACCCGGTGTGCTCTCCCTCTCCTCCTCCTTTTCCCTCTTGCGCTCTCTCGCTCCCTCTCTCTCTCGCTCGCTCCATCTCTGTGTATAAGCGACACCGGCATACACCGCACCGCGCGGGTACAGTACGTCAAGGTAAGTAACGTGCACGAAGGTATAGGTACGCCCACGCAATTTAGGCCCCTGACGATAATGAAGAACTCGCCTGTACCCCCTTACGTGAGCGTGCATTATGGCCGCGCGAGAGACGCGAGAGAGAGAGAGAGAGAGAGAGAGAAAGAGGGAGAGAGGAACGCGAGGATGCATGGTGGCACAGTTTTTGAGGATCAGGGTGGTTCATGATCTTAGCGTGTTGGACTGACCGCGGATATTTTTGCGTGAGAACCTTTTTAAGCTTCGCTCGCTGGCCACAGATTTGCGAAATACAAATTAATATTTTGCAGCGTCCTCGTTATCGAATTTTTTGACTTGACATAACAAGAATAACATTGGGAGAGAAAAAAAATCACCAACTACGATTCGATTATTTTCGAGAATCGTCCTGAAAAGAATCGACATTTTGTTTTCGGTATTAATGCAAATGTCGATGAAATGTTCAGCATGTGTAACTAACACGGGCCTGCAAAACGCATAAATTTTCAGGCCGGAATAGAAAAGTTTTGGAAAGTGCCTTTCCTTAATGCGACCTTGCCAATTGGAATTTTTTAAAAATCTTTTTTACACTTCTTTGGTAAACCAATGCATCTAACTGTTAAGAAGAGGGCGAGGTAGTTCGATTCTTATGAACTATTTCAAAGGGCGCTCGAACACTGTTTGAGCTCATTGTAAATCCTCGGGACCGTCGCTGTACTCGTCCGAGGAAAACCGATGAAATTTTCGGCGATAACGATTCGTTGCGAGCTCGCCGTCTCGAGATCGGCCGTTTAGATCGTCGTTAGCGATAAGCACGATCGAGGGGATGGGGGGCGGGGCAGGTGAGTCGCGGATCCGCGGCGTTTTGCACGAAAACTCGCGTTAATTGCCGGCATTATTGCATTACGCCACGGTTTTTCTGCTTTGTTTCGCGTCGCGTTAAGTGTATTACCTTGTAGAAATATTGCTCGGCGTATCGGTATCGGGCTTTCCTGCGGGGAGAAACTGGTTTCCACGTTTTGCGCCCGCGCCCGCGCTCGCGTCCGCTAATAAAATCGCGTCGGCGAACGAGCGATAATCGTCGTCTTAGCGGTGTCTGCATACGCTCGCGTTTTCGTCGCGATCCTAATTTCACCAGGCCGGAAAAAGACGGCAGGGCTAACGACAGTTACTCACGGAACAACTTCGGGCTGCTGCTCCAGCCGTCCTTAACAGCTCCTCGATCGCGATAAATCCTCGCCGGACCCTTGGATCGAAAATAACACGTCCCCGCTTTATATCGGGACCCGAATTACCACATTTGTCCGGGACATGGACGAGATCGTGATCATCCTCGTGCGTCCACCGCGCATGATCGCAGGACTGGTTCGCCTAATAAGCGAGAAATGCAATTCTCATTTGCTTCGATTCTGTCTGTATCAAAGAATTCGTTATCGCGAGATCTGGCCGTTCGATTCTGCGTTTATCAGATGTCCATCGAGCTACGATAATGGCGCCGTTCCGCGATTATGTTGCACATTACTAGACCGCGGATTTGTAAGGTAACATTTCTGCTTAGTCGAACCATTTTAACAAATTAATAACAATATATCGACAGGCTCAACCCTTTGCGAACTGAGTTACCCGACGAGCGCGCGTCGCACTGTGGACGAGAAGTGTTTGGTGCGCGCGGTTGCAAAAACTAAGATTTAGATACAGTAAAACTTTTTTCAAAAAATTTTTTGCCCACACTCGTCCGCAAAGGGTGAAATTTGTTTCGATCTTCCCAATATTCCCAATTTTATCTACTAAATTTTATCGCGAATGCTAGAGCATCGGGAATTTTTTTCGGGTTCGGGCGGGACCCCGAAAGTTTGACACTGATAGAAGAATGAAGGAAGACACTGAAATTTGGAAGAAGAAGAATCAAGCTAAAGAAAACCTCTCGTGCAATGGTAATACTGAAAAAACTGTTTTCGTTTGTAATTTCTTTCCACTGCCGTTACGCGAGAAGCGTTCTGTTTAGATTCTAAAATGCGAAAACGGGATTTTTTCCTTCCCGGATTTCGTGAAAACAGAAAGATACCGCCACGTTGGGCTCGGCGTGTAGGTGTTCGAATAATTTGCGTTCCTGGGCCGGACCCCCGTGTTTGATACGCGATTCATCGCGCCTTGTTCCTCGCGGGACGACCTTAATATCGCGGAAGCAAGGCCGGGTGAAAAGGATTCCAGCGTTCAGTCAGATAAATCGAGCGATCCCCGGCGAGGTGGTGTTTAGCGATGTTAACGAAACAATTTACTGCTCCGCGCGGGTCCGCGCCGTGCTTATTTGCATCGGGCCCCGCGCCCGTGTAACGCGGGCAAATTTATGGATTTGATAATAATGAACTCGCGGCTGCATTACGTTCCGCATATTACGGAATTACACGGCATTACACGACGTTCTGACGTTAAGTACAATATTCAAGGATATAATAGAATGCGGTAGATCATAGACTCGGGCCTGGGCACCCGTGAAACTGCGAACTGCCCCGCCGACGTGGACCGATACCATGAAAAACAACCCGCTCTCTTCCGCGTCTCTCGATGTTTACTTTGCCGATTACTATGATTCCATCACTGTAATGTACTGAAATTTTTTCAAAATTCTTTTTTCACGCCACGCGGTAGTAAATTAATTGTTCTAACTTCTAAAAAAATCCAAGTTGTGCGGTCCAATGTTAAAAAAGTTATCGCCTTTTCATGAGCGTACGAATATCAATGGGAGTCACTGTACGCTTTAACCATTTAGATGAGACGATCGAAATATTTTAACACTTGCGATTCCTTAGGACGTATTAGAAACACACCCCCTAATAGCGTTAGAAGCTTGCCCAGATTTTGTCCATTTTCTCCGGCTCTCGAGTTCGAAGACTGGATCTCTAAAGATCCTCGTTGGGCCATCACTCTCGGCCATTAATCGGCAACTAAAAGAGCCGGTGCTTGAGTACTGGCGAGTATCTCGGTACCTTATTGCATCCTGCACATAATGTACTACAAACAGCAGCATACTAGCGTTCGCTCGCGCGCGCTTCGAGAGCTAAAAAAATCGCCGGTAGGTTTCGAGGGGCTGCGGACACGCATACACAAAGAGAAAACGAAACGGCCACCGGTGGAAAAGAGCGAGATACAGAGTTGGAGGGAGAGAACGCACGGTGCGCGTTGCCCAGGAGGTTTAATTATAAGTAATCTCGCGTCCTCGCTGAATTTAATGCGCACGAGAGATCGAAGAAGCGAGGATTTAAGGCCGTGTTCCCCCGGCCGTTATGAAAAAGCGACATTATGGCTGATGATACGGAGGAGTCCGCGAGCACTCGCTTCGGTTGGCTATCCAACCTGGGAGAAACCGAGCTGTTCGAGACCGAGAAAAAGAGAGGGACCCGCAACACGCTAAACAGTACATTCGCAATCATGAGGGTTGGCGGATATGTAAATGCACGTGGGACACTGATCACGCACACTGAAACACACCGGACACCGCGCCGCGGCAACGTGCGCGGGTGTTCGCGTAAATCCTGCGACGCTTTTTCCAGCCGAAGCCACGGCGCGGTACCACGTGAACAGAAATCTAAAAGTTCATCGTCTAATATCCACTTGATTCTATGTTGAAACTATGCTTTAATATCTAAATTGTCATGTTTATCAATAGAAAATTCAAACAATTCAGTAACGGATTAGTTACAAGCGTTTCTTTTTTCTCAAAAATCATCAAGCAGTTCATTCATTCAATTTGATGAAATATTTCCTATGGGATATTGATAGTTTAAAGCTAATGTGACTATAATTTCAAAATTTGTAAGTCTCTTATATGCAGTATTCTAGTAAATAATACACTTGAAACAATTTTTCTCATCTTTTTCTCCTTTATATAGAGATATTTCAAGAAGGGCTCAAAACATCCTGTAGTTTTTGTTTTTTCGTAATTAGTAAACGTTATACTACAATTTTCTACAAGGTTGAAAACAATTCCAAACGAAAAAAATATAAATTATTACGACACCATACGTATTTTTTCATTTTTGTCCCAAATTCCTATCCAAGTACCGCACTATGCGACGCAGAACCTTCATACAAATCTATAATATCTATTGCATCTATCTTTACGCAAAGTAATATTTTTGTGCGTAAATTATAAGACAGCAGCTAAATATAATTACATATTTAAAAAAAAACCAAAATGAAAATGTATTTCCTCTTTCTATTGTCTTAAAATGATGCAGAAACGTCTTCAAATTCTTCTAATGTCTACGCGGTTCTGTATTCGACGTCTTAAATTTTGCCGCAAATTGCTAATCTGTTAAAAATGCATTCGAATTACTGATAGACGAACCGAAAGAAGAGTCTGCCAACGCAAAGGGTTACAGTTTGAACGTCTGCAGCTATGGGTCAAAGTGGACCCGACTGCGACCGTCGTAGGGTTAACGAGCTGGAGGTAATGAGCACCAGGGACCATAGAACCAAGAATTTAACCTCGAACTTCCGTCCGCGAGGTTCACACGAATGAGCCATGTCCCTGGACGAATCAGGCCGAACGTTTCCCTCAGGTGGCATAACGCGCGGCTCGGCGCGCAGCGGTCGTGAGATAATTATGGAAATGAATTTCGATCGTTAGGGGGGCGTGGATGCTGGCTCCTCCGTGACACGACCTGACCCCGGCCAGCCGGGGCCCGCCTACAACCATCGTTTTCCCCACAATTTTCGTGCCTGCGTGTAAACACACCGAACGGTATATTACTGGCCGAACCGTGAGCTCGTCTTGCCGCGATGTACTGTACTCTTCACCGACGCCGAACAACCTTTCCGACACAATATAACGTGTTACCCGTCGTTCACCGATCACGACTCGTCGCAGTGTTCGAGACAATGCTGAAAAGCCTAAGTAAGTATGAAATCGAAAAACATTTTTGCCGTTAGTAAAGGGTGTCTCAAAATGACCTGACATTTTAATTTGTTAAGAAAACGTATTATTTTTTTTTATTTTAATATCAGGTAAAAATATGGAGGTTATGCGTGGAACGCAATATCCGATAAGTGGCCGCCTCGTCCCTGTTTGCGAAGGTTCACTCTTTCGACGGAATTTTCAATAACATTTTGGCATAATTGCGCACTAATTTCATTAATGGTGCGTCCAATTGCTCCCTTGAGCTTTTGTTAAATTGTTAAACTTTTATTATCATTTAGAGTCTACGGTTTCGGACGTGTACCAAAGAGACACGTGTAAGTACACGTACTCAGTGAACCGACTATTTCCTAATCAAGTATCCTTAATACGCGTGTAATTATGAATTCTGCATTCGTCTAGGATCCGATCGTCGCGGGTATCCTGAAAAAATGAAGCGTGACCTTGGCCAACCTTGTGCTAACGAACTCGTCGCACATGGCGCTATCAGTCATACGACAAAAAATATACGGTTTAAAAAAATGTAATTGAAATTGGAATCACCTAGGCCACCTTGAACGCTAACATCAGAAGATACCCCCCTGCGAACAGAGCATTTTTTGATCGATTTTTTTATAAGCGTCACCCTTTACATTGTCTAGTCATTCGCAATTCATTTAACCTTCCAGTTTCTGTCCACAATTGCGTCTCCATTGCCGAGCCACGAGAAACCGGAGGTCCTCCGGATCGTCGCGCGTCGCCATCTCGACGAAGCTCCCGCGGACGACGACCGGGACCGACCGCGGAAGTTCTGTTTTCTAATTTTCGCCGGGTGCGTATTTTTCAACCGGACCGACGGACATATCGTCCAGCCGATCCCTTAATTACATAGCCGGCGAGTATCATTAGGATATCGCGTCGGAATTAATATGTGGTTTGCCGAGTGGACACGTTAGGGTCGCGGCGCAGCGCGGCCGTCTTCGGGTGGCCTAATCATAGCCGCGCTACATTAAGCAATCTCGCGGTATCTGAGGAACATTTCGCGGGTATGGCGGCCGATACAAATCCAGAGACACCTTCCGACGGTGGCATATTCACGGGTAGTCATGGACACTTCCCCGGAGTGCATTAGCAGCGGATCGTAGCCGATCGCTGGGGCCTTTCCGAGTCGTTAGTAGCGGTTCGCGAATAAATTACGCGTGCCATATCCTATCTCCGCGGAATGAAGTAATTACTACGTTAACCCGTTCCTCGAATCTGGTAAATACGTTCAGCCAACCGAGCTGATAGCGGGACGGAGGAGACACGCTCGTCAATCCGGACAACGATTTTTCCGTGAATCGACGCGATCATTCGACCATGCCAAAAATAACGCGAAACAGGTTTTGAACGCGCTTGTTATTCCCGTAAGAAATTAAGTACAACGTATCATTCGTGGGCCGCGGTCCGAGCTCAGACCTCATCTAACCGATTTCATTAATTGCCCGGTAATTAAACGAGGAACAGTTCGATCTCCTCGAACTGTCGATTATAATGCGCACGGAGCGCTCCATTTTCTGATCGCGATAGCACGGCGACTTGTCGATGAATGTTAGTGTGTTTGTTGAAATTATGCATTATTCAGATTTACATTCCAGAACACAATTCTAACGATGGTTGTTAAAGCTTGTGTTAAAAATTGAGCACAGGATTAAACGAAAAATGGGCCAAATGACCGATCAACGCGAGGCTTGTCCGCGCCTACTCCGGGTAGCCGTTTCCAGCTGACGGGCCGAGTGGGTCGAGAGTCGATGACGTGTAGAATCGGCCACCCCCACTATCGCGCCCCGATCGTCTGTCCGTACAGGAATCCGTAGAATCGGCTAGGACAGGTCCGGACAGAGCTCGCGCTGGGCGGTCGGGTGGGGGTAGTCAATTCTACGTCATCGACTCTCGGAACACCCAGACGTGGTCTCATGAATAGACTGTGGATCTCTATAATAAAACTCTTCCACTTGAATTGCAACAAACTGAGTAGAAATTTATTTTCTTTCTCAGTCAGTGTATCTAACAGATATTATTTTTAAATTATTCGAATGTTTTTATTGTTTGAAATATCGAAAAAATTGGACAATCTTGCGATGTAAAATACTTTGAATAAAATATTCCTCATTTTTCTATCCAAACAAGGGACTTTTGTTCAACAAAAGTACGGTAGGAGTTCATTGACGTACCTAATATTTTGAAAGAATTAGAAAGATTTAATGGTGACCCGTTTCTACTATCAAGGATCGTAGATTTCCATTCAGAACTTTGACCTGTATAATGTATTCGTAATTTTGTTAACGATACAAAGGCTATATGAACCGGTTCGTTTCAGCAATGAGGATCTTCGGTCATTGACCAAGCTAGGTGAGGCCTTGGGAATAAAAAGAGATTAAGTGGACTATAAAAGTGTCAAACCTTCGTCAAAGACCCGCAAACGAGCACGTCAGCGATTGGACGTCGTCGCATCGTCTAGCCATATTCTGTTATAGGCTATATCGATTTCTCTACGATTCCATTCGAATAGAATGGAATTGAACCGAAAGTGCTTTATCCAAGAAGCTTCTCAGTTGGTTAAGGATTCTTCAGCCTGTATTAGACGACCTCAATTTTTGGTACACGCTGTACATGAAATCCTGCTCGAAGGATCAACGAAAAAAAAGAGTCCGAAGATTGAAGATCAGAAAAAAAGGAACCGAGGATGGGTCGACAGTCTATGCCAAAGAATGGACCACCGGGATGAACTATGATCATGCTCGGATACCTTCCACCTCGGAGGGCTCGTATTTAACAGCATCGGAGATGATACCGATCGCGAATGTTTGAGAGATGAAATATACTTGGTGATTAATAGATTGTAGATTTTTGCGTGTTTATGGCGTGTAAAGATCTCGGGGTCCGCTATGATACGAGATTTAGGTTGAGATTCGGAGTGGTTTTGGTTTGTGTTTTGCTTGCCGAGACCGTTAGTTTGAGAATTAAAGTACTGCTGAAGGCCACGGCGTAAGCGAACGTAGTTTAAAAGTCGAAACTTTTGGATACATGGTTGAAACTGTAATTAAAAAAGGAGGCGTTCGATGTTTTCTTTGGTAATAACAAAAGACTGCGATATTGCAGGGAATCGTTTAATCTTTCGCATTCCATTCCGATTTTCTCCATTACAGTCCTCCCCATAAACCGAAGCATCGCGCAACAAGATGTAAAAAGAAAATGGTTGAATTCCAAAGACACGTAATACCCCGAACATTCGAAAGACCCGAAAAATGTTTTGAGATTATTTCGATGAGCGAGTAATACCCGAGAATAGTGGCTCAATCAGTAGGTCGTCCGTTCAAGGTTGCCCAACGGGCTGCCATCGAGGCGTCAGTAAATTGCCCAAGGATAACACTGACAATCAGCTACGTCTCTAATCGTGGAGGAGCGCTCGCGCGCGCGCTGGACTCATGAATACCGATTCGCTGATGAGTTTGACGATGGCCAAGATGGAAAGAGGAACGGGTTCGGGCGAACAGAAGGGCGGGGTCCGCACGAAATGCGCGAGCACGAAAGAAAATTGTGAACACGATTAACCGTAATTACTGTAATGACGATGCTAAAGATCAAGATAAGCGGGATGGGCAGCTGACACACGCGCGGCTCCGAACCGGCTAGGACCGTAACGGGATCAAAATCAATGGACGGGGCTTAACAGAGGCCTAAAGTGGCACGCTGCGGACTAGCCGCGGACCCCGGAGTCGTGTTTTCTATGGGGATAGAAGCCCGGTATTGCAGAGATACCCCGTAACAAGTGAAGTTGGCTATGATTTTATGTTGGCCAAATTAATTCATTCAACTTTGGATTTTGTTCGATGTTGAGACAACCGCAAAGACAAACAACAACTTTTGTGGCTTGCTGACGACTGAGAAGCAAAGTTTAAGCTTAATTCTAGAATTCAATGTGCATTAAACAATTTAGTCGATTCCATCCAAAAACATTGATTGCACAATGATTCAACGATTCATACATTATACATGCATTCAAAGTTTAATAACGATTGGACTGTGCGAAGCACGATACCTACGGAAAAATCTTTCTCTCAATAAATTGTTCAAGCAATTAAAACCGATGTTGCAGTGTTTGACTTTGTTAAGAAAAGAAGTAAGAGGAATGGCTAAGTAAAATTAAGCCTCTTACCAAATAAAACAATTATTATGCCTTTGAAAATCAGTGCGGTATTTACAAGCAAGAGCTTACACGAAGAAATAATAGAGGGTGCAACGACAGATCGCCGCAGCATCGAACGATCAGCAGATTCGATGGATCAAAAGGAAGAAGATCGTGTTCGAGGAATCTTCGGAAAATTCAGCAGCACGGCTGATAAAATCTTCGAGCCCGCGTTATCACCTGCCAGGGTAACTTGGCACCGCTCGCTTCAATGGCTTCCTAACAGTGTAGAACGCCACGGAGAGAAACCTGTTTGTCATGTACCTCGTTCTCTAGATATATTAACAGCGGGCCTGTTGCTCACGAGCAATGGCTCGCGCTTAAAGGAAATCGTGTTTCTCGCTGGTTGTACGCCGATATTACGTAGCGGACAATAAAACTTCCTGTTCCGATGCATGCACCGGCCGATCGGTTGTTCCCTTCGAATTTAATAGAGTTTACGGGACACCGCGAGCTCGTTCCACCTCCCTCTCTCTCTCTTTTTCTCTCTTGCCTGAATTAATTACGTCAACTTTCTCTGATTGGCCGGCGCGTGTCATCGACCGTGCGGAATGCTCCGAGGAAACGAACTGTTCTGACCGTGCCGAAAACAGTTTGACTTCAGTCATTTGGCCTTGATTGACTTTCATAAAACCGGAATGCCGTGAACAATCATCGGGGGTAACCCAGTTTACCTGTTATTCCCCAGGATGACGTGATCATCCGACGGGTTTGCACAAGATCAAGAACACGACGATTACACCGCGAATCTTTATGCAATTGAAAAATTGCCCGTCCACAAAAATTGCAAACTATGACTTGTAGATTCTCGAGCACGATCCTCGCCGTGAGAGGATTAATTAATTCTCTGTCTCTGTGCACGGTAACGTGTTTGATTTCTTTTGATCAGTGTTGCAAAGCATCCTTTTGCATTGTTTATAACCTAGACCCGAAGAGACGAATACCAACAGCATGCCTGCGGTATATTTATAAAAATTCCGTCACCGGGAATGACGTTAGGAAACAATCTTTTCCACAGCATCCCTACGGATGCCGCTCTGTTCTCGTTGGTCTACGTCGACGAGCTGAAAGATCAGGCTACTATAAATATAATTACAACTCGTTTTCCGCGCGGCCTTCGCGACCGAAGAGTTTAATCGTACGATCTTGATGCCTCGTCCCGCTATCGGCGATGCCGTTCGACTCTATCCATCGAAACACAACCACTTCTCGCGTCCTGAAAGCGATATCGATGCGGCGCGTCGTTTGTCACTTAGCTCTGTTAGGCTGCGGTTATACTGAACGCAATTCCCAATCACTTGTTCTGCATCTTCCATAAAAATCCTTCGAATCCTTTAACAAAACTCTTACACCTCGATTTTCCGAACTGAATAGGAAACCACGACTGATCGAATATTAGGACAATTACATAAATAACCAAAGATACTTTTCAGCTAGGTATTGGTTAAAATTAGTGGACAGTTTTTCACCTAAATGCATTATTTTCAACGCATCAAAATTATTAAAAAAGAACAAAGTGTTCACGCGGATTGTGTATCTTGCAATTAATACAGACAATTTTTAAAAAACGTGTTTTTTAAACTTTCGATATAAGCGCACATAAAACATACGTTACTCACAATCGACCGAGACAATTTTGCAGGAACGTCGAAGATGGTACTGGGAATAAGTATAACCGCGGCCTTACGGTTGACCGAATTTTTTCGCCTGGCGTTCGCGTCGCCGCCGCGCCGCGCCGGTCCGCATCTGAATCGTTCCGTCGATTCCGAGATTTCACGCGTGATCCCCGCACGCGGAAATGATAAATGACGATATTTTCCGTGGCGCTCCCGAGGACGACTCTATCCCGCTGTCACTAACGAGCTGTCACACGGTGAATTCCTCTGCCGCCGTGCCCGGTGACGCACGCAACACGCCGGACAAGCCGGCCGAGATCTGAATCTGATATATTTATTTATGCGAATAGCTGGCCCGCGTACAAATTAAACGGACGCGAGCCGCGCGAGCTCCCACCATCCATCACCCCCTTTCGCGCGAGCATTTTTGCAACCCCCAGCTTACCATCTAACCGACCTAACACCCGCTTTCTTTCTAGGACATATCTTCATCTCGATCAGAATGATCCATCGTTCTAGTATTCGATGCAAGTTAAATTCTTCAGAACGCCATAGTACTCTCGACAAACAGAATAATCTTTGTGCCCCAAAATATTGTATTTTCTCTGAGATGGTGATTCCTGAGGTCGTTTGAAACAATTTTCTCTTTTACGAAAATGTTCTCCGCGGCTTCGTTCAGGAGTTATTAACGAAAAACGCGGGCCAATCGGAGCGCGGCTACTGCTGAGCGTGGCGTCGCCATTGGCCGAGCCGGAATCCGTCCGTAGTAGCCGCGCTCCGATTGGTCCGTGTTTTTCGTTGATAACTCCTTAACAGAGCCGCGGAGAACATTCTCGCAAAGGAAAAAGTTCCTTCAAATGAGGTCAGGAATCGGCCCTTTCAAGGCAATACGACATTTTTTTCTATATTTATCGCACAGAGAATTGTTTTCCACGTTTTACTATATCAAATTTAATATTTTTCAAGCTGTGAGTTCGCCCTCTCTCACGTGTGGTATTCCCACTGGTGACCACCGTGGAAGTCGACGCGTTAAAAACGGACTTCAGCGATTAAGCGACCTCGAATGCACTCTTAGTCGTCCATCCATAAATTCAACAAAGTCCTTCGTCGAATCCTTTCACAATGTAGCGTTCAATGGAGCCGCGCATCCCTCTCTGCAAAACCGCCATCCTTGACATTCTCCAGCTCCCATGATCTCTACGCGTCTACCAATGAAACACCACGCGCCGAACGGATTCTCCCCAGTGAAAAAGTATCGGTATCTTCGAAAATTTCCCGGCGAACCGACTGTCAGCGAGACGGCAATATTCTTCGGAAGTATAATATAAACATAACCGGCTCGTTTTGCGCGTCTTCACCGCGGGCACGGTAATTCCGTCGACATCCTGCATTTAATTAAACAAAAAGTCCGTAGCACCGCGCCACCGATGGAATCTTCCCAGCACCAGCAGCGTCTCTCTGGCCGCCGCGCCGCGCCGCGCCGGGATTCGATAGCATAAATACCGGCAGCGAACGAACGTCTCGCGGACCTCTCCATCATTTTACAGTTCGCCCAGCGTTTCTGGTTTTACGACTTTTTGTTTCCGTGTCGCGTAAATTGTAACGCCACTGGCTTCCGATCGTACTAGATTGCACCGTTTGCATCCCGATCACTCGGGACGGACGTTTAACAAGAGCAAACGCGATCGCTGCGGCTCGAGTCTGATCGATCCCGCGATCTACAACGAAGTCGGACGATCATCGATAATCCTATTCCGATCGACCCAATGCATCCATCCTGTTGACACACATTTTTTCGATATTTTCCATTCGAAAACGGTAAAAGTTACAAATTCAACAATTTTACACGTCCGTATAAGGTTTCAAGGATACAAGCAAATTTATTTTTCATTCCATAATTACTAAAATTGTTCAAACTAGCCGAATTCAGATGAAAAATGCTCTTTTAAAGAAAGAACCCTTTCAATAAATTTCAGTTCCTCAGCTCGTCTGTAAGGGTAGTTATGAAGAGCAGAGGAAACCCCAGTTATTACCCCATTTTCCCACTTCGAAGCATCCGAAAATTCCAAAAAACAAAATCTGACATATTCAGCACATCGAACCACGCGTTCAAGAATTTTTTCCGATTTTTTAGTTGCAAATTCTCGCTGTAAGAAATGAGAAACCAGAAAATAAAACTCGAAAGAATACAGATTTCACAGTGGAGCTTAATAATTGACTAATGGGGTATTTCCATCGACACTATCTCCAATTGTGTTTTTCATATTTTCAGCTAGGGCGAGTTGTAGTTACAAAAAAATATGAATCAAATTTTTCGACGTTTTTTCTGTGTGTGATATTTCAATTGGATGTTGAGATGAACGAGCCTAATCATAATTGATTCTACGAACAGATCCCGGTTTATGAAAACGGCGCGTTACAGAAAAAATCCTTCGTCGCCGGGTCATCGACGTCCCATCAATTCCCGGCTCGTTCGCCGTTCGCGAGGCAGACATCATATTGTTGCTGTTCCCGGTTCGCCTGTAATTACTAATTACAGGCCCCGACAGAAGTCACGGCTCCGGAAGCGAGCGGACCGCCATGACTCGTCCCGCGAACCGTCCGTTCGCATCTCCTCGTCCACCTCTAACGTTTAATATCCTCCGCCGGGATTGTCTAATACAGCCGAGTCATTGATTGGCAGAAGATAGAAGCCGGTTACCCGGCAGAAGCCTCGAAGATTAAGTTTCCTGTAGCCGATATATACGTATATATATATATATTTATAGTATATATATATATATATATATATAGTTATATATATATACATATATATATATATATATATAGATATATAGATATATATATTATACACAGGCCATTCACGAATACGCGGGGCTGAAGAACCGGCCAGGAAAAACGCGGCCAACACGATCTACAGGCCCCGACCAGTGATTTACCTTGTGTGTCGCGGTTTCACGGTGATGACGCCGCGCCCGTGATTCCGTCGAAGAATATCGACTTCCGTCCGTAGACTTCCTCGTGAAAAACTGGTAAACCACTGGTAAAAATCAGACCGATACATGCGAGGCCATTGAAATCGCCGACACCGAGCCGTAAAACGTTTCTTCGCGGAATCTATCGCCCGCGGAATCCTGAGGTCTCGCCTGATTCCATGGTACTTTTGAATCGGCGGCTGTCACAAAACGAACATCATCGAGGTTTAATTGGTTCTTGGATTTCTATCTAAACTTGTCCAATTGCGCGACACACTGATGAGAATTTCGTGGAGTTATTACGCGGTGTACGTAACTTTTTTCAGGTGGAGGTGTCAAGAGATTTGAAGGTCAACTTAGATTTTTTTTAAAATGGGACCACATAGTTTTGAACTCGATTCTAGCCTTTCTCGGGACAATTTCAACGATGTAGTCGTTCGAAGTCGTTCAAGGTTATTCGAGATATTCTGCGATTCGTCTTCTTTCGCGATTAGCGATTAAATCGTTAGAAACATGAGAGATACTATCACGAAACGAGAAACGTTTTCAAAGATTTCTTTTATGAAATTTTTGAATAATTGTGAAAAAGGTTCTTCAACTCTGCAGTGTTTGATTAGAATGACTAAAATTAATTTGATATTCGCGATTTCTTGTTTCAAGGTGTTTCGTAGATGGTCTGATAGTTCCGAAGACAACGTGTTAATCGGAGTTTTTCGGGATTGTATCGGAGAAAGGCCGATGTGTTTCGGGAACTATATAGTGTTTGTTAGAGAGGTTTTAGAGCAGTCGAGGAGGTCGCAGCTCCAGGTGATGAAGGCGAAAGTGTTCGGTCGGATCGATGATAGCGAAGCGCGTAACGAGGCGGGGATAAAACGGAAAGTGAGAGCAACGATATTGTATTAATCGGAGCTGGATAGCATCGGGAAAGCTTCGACATCGGTCCAGACCCACCTTAACCGAGCCGAGACGAGGGACGGGAGAGGCGAAACAGGGAGAGGAGAATGAACGTTCGCTTCATCAACCAGCTTTCATCGCAGATCGTCGCTAAAAATCACCGTTTCTCATTCAATTATCTTCTTCACGCTCCTCCCTGCTCCGTTATTCATTCGGCCATCCTGCTCGGCTATTCAACGATCGATCTTCTTGCCTTGGACGGCAACGCGTACTCTTTCTGTGATCTGGTGGATCCATCAAACTCGAGAAAACATCGCGGTAGAATGTACAGAAAAGATATTAACGTTGAACATGGCTAACATCGAAAATGACCGAGTACGCGTTGCCATTCGAAAATTACAAAATTATGGCGAAACTTTTTTCGACAATTTTTTATTGTAAGATGTGCACGAATAAGGAAGTTCATTCGCTAATGTTGTGAATATTCCTAATAATTAGACCGCGGATTGTGGCCAGCAGGAGTTGAATAAACATTCATTTCATTCCCTAATAGTTTTCTTTTTCACACTGAAAACAAAGTAACGGTATTCTAAGATTTCTATATTTTCAGTTTTACAGTTTACCTAGTCAATTTCTTCATAAACGCCGCAGTCTACTAATAATATTGTGAATATTATTGCCAATATTACAAACAGCTGCCAGTAACAACGTCCGTACAGACATGATTTTCCACTTCTCAGAGGATCGTCAGACATCGCATCGTTTTGACCCACTCTCTGCATCCACGACACAAAGGGTAACAGCGCACCGTGGTCTTTCCCTCGGTGCCTACGAATGTGAGCACCGTAATTTCGTGATCTTCGGGGAACATCGTCGACAACGGCTTGTCTAATGTTAACGTAGTATGTATCAGACGATCGTTCTTCGTCACGTCGACCGCCGAGAATTTGCATAGGATTGCCTCGAGCGACGTTTGTCTGCGCTCTTACGAAGTTTGGGAACAACCGAACTTATATTTATAGGTGTCGTAATACTCGCAACGGCCGAGGACCTTGCGAAGAGCCCCGTGGTTGCGTAATGTTTGACAACTATCGTTGAACTAACTGTTTTCATTCCTTTTTTTTTGCAAACGAAGAGGCTCCGCGCACGATTCGTTGCTAGTTGAACCCGAAACTCCCGTAGTTCGTCATAAAATAATTCTGTTGGTAAAGCTGAAATTCGTTTCTTCAAACGACGATTGGCCATTCGTAAATGTCGAAATGCTCGTGGACGGCGCTTAGATCTGACCAAGGAATGCCTATCGAGGAGGACTTGTATTAATTATATTAATATCCAATCTATTAAGCAACCGTAATAACGACAGTACGTAAATGGTAAACGGTTGGCAATTAAGCTTCACGGTCGGCGGTAATAAAATGGTCACAGGAGCCAATGCGAGGAGAGGAGAGGAGAGGGCCCGACGGATGAAAAATAACGCGTGAGAAGATGGCGGGCGCAAGCATCGGCAACAAGTTATCGTCCGCGGCAAGAAACTCTAATTGCGATTGGCTCCCGGTATAAAATATAATAATCCGAGCCGACAGATACAGTAAACATAATTTCACGCTCGCACGGAGAAAGTAATTTGGCGGTCAATGAAAGATGAAATTTCAATTGCGGTTAATTACAGAGGCGAGGCAACGTGGAACGGGACGCTCCTTCCTGTTCTCGCGTGAATAGAGAAGTGATGCCCCGTTGACGTATCCGAGTTATGATATACTCGGATCCGGCTAATTACTGGGCCCTGTCTCTCTCTCTCTCTCTCTCTCTCTGTCTGTCTCTCTGCGAGAGGCATTACCTGGAACGGACCCGGCCGCTCTCGTGAATCATCGCTATCGATGATGTATTGCGCCGGGGAAATGGTAAAAAACATCGAGGAGCGAGGATAGAACCGTGCCCCGACCCGACCGGGTCCAAAGAAACCGGTAACGACGCTTTGTTGCCGTTCGACGACCACGATTTGCATTCGCGAAGAGGCGCAACGCGCTTCGATGCAACCCAACGAGCGGAGGTCCGCGCCTATGCGCTGGCTTCGCGAGGAAAACAGACGAATTTTCTACCCTTGCACTATCTTCACGCGAAGCTTCAGCCATTTCGTACTACTAAAAACTCCTTCAAAATCCTGAAATGAGCGGTTCCCGAGGTCATTAGAAGCGACATTTTCCTTTGCGAAATTGGCCGCGGCGGCTTCGTTTGGGAATTATTAACGAAAAACACGGACCAATCAGAGCACAGCTATAATCAACGGATTCCGACTTGGCGTCAGGTCCCGCTGTAGCCGCGCTCCGATTGGTCCATGTTTTTCATTAATAACTCCTAAACGAAGTCCGGCGAACGATTTGCAAAAGGAAAATGACGCTGCCTTTGAAGGAAGTTTAAAGAGTTTTGAGTCATCCTTTATAAAATGCTCGCCATGTTTTTAATTTTTGAAAAAGCAGTTCAGGAATTCAGCTATTTACTTTTGCGTCTTCATTTTGTAGCATTGTATCAATTTGATATTAATGGAAAAATTGAGCTGTAGAGACAAGGGGCAGAGGGTGAGGATTAATTATTGTAAATTGTGTTTCATTGAATTTATTGGAATTAGAAGAAACAACCTCGAGCCACCGAATCTATGCGAAATTAAGCGTTTCGGTCGATAATGAGTTTTTCCAGACCTATTACGAAGGATTAGTAGCGAGAGGAGCAGCCGCCGAATTTATACTTAAGTGGGTTGTTCTATCCGTGTGAAAACAAGTAGAATCGCGGACCATCATCTCCAGTGTCTGCTAGTTTGCGTAACGCGAACATTCGCCGGGGTATCGGTTGCCCGGCGGTAATCGATCCCGTAATTACTATTGAGAGCCGGTCGTAACGAGGAAGGCGTTAAACGAGACCCAGAACGATATCTAGGAAGTAGAACAATGAGATTGAAACGGCAGCGGAAAATTTGTTCCATTGCGGTTTGCCGTTCACCGCTATACAGTGTGCGGGACCGAGAATACGCCTCTCCTCTCCTGCAGCCGACGACGAACGAAAGCGTGACAATATGCAGAGGGAAGTCGAGGAAGGACAACGGTGCATTTCCAATCGATTCCCACAATGGCAAACGACGTGTAACGCGTTAATGGGAACACCGCTGTTCCGAACGAGTCCCATTTTTCCTGGTCACGTCTCGATTCGTAAAAAAATGAACGCGTTCCGCTCGCCACATAACTGCGCAAATAATCGCGGTGGTCTTTTCGCATCTGACGAGCTCTTGTCAGTTTCTATTGTGCTAAATGACGCGTACAACGCAGTTCCCGGACGTTTTGTTAATAACATTCGGTGACCAACGTGGAAATAACGATTGGAACATTCGAATTTTCTGCCGTTCGATGGTTTCGCCGAATGTTCCGGTCAATAAATTTTTGTAGGAAATATTAATTATACATTTCATGTATCTTGTTTCTCTACGTGTTTTCGATATTTTATTCAGTCGAGATGGCTGACATAACAATGGCGATTGAAAAAATTGATTTTAGTAGTATTGGATAGTTCATTGAGTGTTCCAATTAATACATTTAGAACGGATGTAATTGTAAAATGTTTTAGTGATTGAATAAAAAGAGCTCAATTCTGGTTTTTGTTTATAATTGGCGAGATCAGTGCCACGTATTAATAATTTAGTTGTTTATGACGAATAGGACGTAGTCAACACTTGGGAATGGCTTCACACCATAGGATTGCATTATTGGTTAACTATTGTAAAAATTGTATTAACAAACTAAGACCTCGTCGTTCACTATGCCTAAGTAACGAGAGCGAAAAAGTCTACAATTTTAGGGACCCATATATACTGAAAAATGTACTAGAAACTTGAAAATCTGATTACCAAAGAGTTCAAAGCTAAAAAAAATTGGAAAATAGTGATTCTAGAACTAGAAATCATCACGTGCTAATTGCAGCGATATACAATGATCTGAATGAATTTAATAAAACTCAAAATACACAGTCTGCAGTCAATAAATATCGTAATTAAATTTATATTATATGATATAAAGAATTCGTGCCTCTTTTGCCGTAAGATGCAATGTATTATTTGGTTCGTGTAACCGGAGATCAGCGACATTGATCGTAACGACAAAACGTTGAAGCTTGTAGGCAAACGATACCGACACTGAAATCTTCTTCAGGAAATGATAGCGCCATCTCTAAAAGAATGTCAGAACTCACTAACTTTTATGGTAGCTTTACCGACGAGACTGTCAGCCCATGTGCACAGACTTAGGATCAGTACACTGTACTGTACTGAGTACAGACATTGCAGCTTATGGACTTTTCTGTCCACGCTTCGGGGGG